>JAPVRG010249039.1:0-11543 GCA_029783565.1 Rhagoletis cerasi
GAAAATCGAAGCAGCGATGCAGATGTTATGCCTTGGTGTTAAATATTTAACGCAACCATCTCCGGACTCGAGTAAGAAGTTTCACTTCAAAAATCAAACTTTAGCACGAGAAAAATAAAAGAGGAAACAATTTTTTTGCAAATTTTTTTCTTGTATATTAAAGTTTGTTCTTTTGCGAAAAATCGAGCTGGCAGCGAAGAAAAGCGAAGGATAAATAGAAAAGCTGTGAACGGAGAAACGAAAATGTGCAATGATTTTTTGTATGAAATATGTACAGAAATGAAGGTTACTCATACGCCATGTAGCGTACGTTGCGTATGAACAACCTTTTTTTCTGCTCATATTTCATACAAAAAAATCATTGCGCATTTTCATTTACCCATTCACTACTTTTTGATTTATCCATCGATTTTCTTCGTTACAAGCTCGATTTTTTCGCAAAATAACAAACTTTAATACTCAAGACAAAAATTTACAAAAAAAATGTTTTCTTTTTTATTTTTCTCGTGGTAAAGTTTGCATTTTTTTCATGTTTTCATAAAAAAAAACTAAATATCTGGGATGATTAATAAATTTCTCAGAAACTACTAGGCCTATGGAGTAGTGATTTACATCTCGTTTATGGGGAATCTCGTTAGCTTTAATTATCTACATTTCATATCAAATTAGTTCCTAAGTTATACGTTATTAAGTGGAACCGCTTCTTCTTTTTAGCTGAATAACGGTAAATTGAAAATATCTCGGAAAATTATCCATAAAAAAGGAATTAACTCAATTTTCGGAATCAGCGAGCGATTCTACGTAGCAATCAATTACTCGCACCTGGTGAACAGAAATAAACACAAATTTGTGATCCAGTGTAATTAACACTCGGATGGAGTAGTGATGAGATTACTGACGCATTCAAGAAAGTTTATGGGGATCGGTCGCCAAGCCGTACGCAAGTTTTCGTGTGGATAAGGCGATTTAAGGAGGGAAGGGAGGAATAAAAATGTGATTAGCGCACATGTGATAAAGTTAAAGAGATCTTAAACGAGGATCTGCGAACTTCTATAGCAGAGATAGCCATAGAATTTAACATCTCTTATAGATCAGTTCATGCGATTTTGAGGGATCGTCAAAGCTTTCAATAAGATGGTTGCCAATAAAAAATTAAAAGCTGCAATCATAATAATGCGGCCCGAAAAGTTGCATGAGCTTTTATTGCTCCATCATGATAACACACCCATCCATTCCTCGAGACAATCTAGGGTTCTTTTACGGGAATTTCTAATCTCATGCATCCGATAGTCTAGATTTGTTTCCATCGGATAATTTTTTTATTTCCACGATGGAACTCAATAAACGAAATTAAAAAGGGCCGCTTTGAGATGGTTCAGTTTGAAGATGTTGCGTTTTACAGGGAAGGTCTGGAAAAGTGGCAACACCGGATGCAAAAGTGACTCGAAGTGGAAAGTTTATGTATTGGAGAATAAAGTTTTATATACTTACTGGCGAATACCCTAAGTATTTTTGCGTCATAACATCCAAAACACTTTTGGATCCTATTGTTTCGAAGATATCTTGAACGCAGGTAAAGTACCGACTTTATAATAGAAATTCTATTTGTAATCCCATACCTCGATTCTACATATCACACTCATTATTCAAAAGTGTATTAATTCTATATTAGTGATTTTATCTATGATTTTCTTGTGTTTGCTTTAGAAGGGTTACATAACCCCCAGCCCATTTTGTTTTTGACTACTCCGAAATATTACGAAGTGCCGATTTCATGTTGGTAAAAATTTGCCGGGAATCAATATGTATATCCAAGAAGGTATTCATTAGTTTTCATAGTGGATTGTTCTGTGGTAACGTCCGAAGGAGCAAGCAAGATTCTTCGGGGTGGAAAGAATTTAAAAGGGTTTTTAAACAAAGAGTGCTATGGGATATTTATCACTAGACTTTGAATTTTTAAGCTAGAAAATACGCATAAAATATATACCATCACAATAAGGAAAGTGTAAACAAATTTATACATTTTGCTTATAGTTAGATGGTACTATTTTTAGGCTTATTTTTTGCATAAAAATACGCAGTTTATTTAACACTTCTTGCAGAATAAATAAAAAGTTTTCCTAATCCAATTCACTATATTAAAAAAATGATATTTGAGTGTTATACTGAATTTCCACTAGACACTGAAATCACACAAAATTTATGCCATTTAAAAATGCAATCTGGAAACGATGTAACTAACTATTTTTATTAATGTAACGATGCCAGTATGTTTTAATGTGCAAATCAAGCATTTTACTGACTTTCAATTAGGCACTGAAATGGCAAAATAAATTGTCGTAAAAAAATGCCGTGTGGAAATAAACCTAAAGTCATTAATATTATCAATAACGTAAGGTCACGGGCCATTAAAATTTTCGTCATTTAATGCCGAGTGGAAATTCGGAATTATACAGAAAGAACATACAAGGTATTCATGTAAACGCGTAATTGCCTCGTATTTGCGTAAACCTTGTAAATAAACGGGGTTCCATACAAAATTTAGTAAGTTTATAAGGTTTGCGCGGTTACGAGCCATTTACTAGTTTTGATGAATTGCCGTATAGTGTAAGTGGTATCAAAAGCAGTGGCGAAAGTGCGCTCGTGGTATAAGTAAGTAGAATTGTTGGTGGGTGGAGTAAGTAGTAAACTGTGCGTTGCAGTGTGCCTTAAGAGTGCAAGTGACAGTATTGCAAAATGTTTGTTGCAGTGGGTAAAAAGAGTTTTTCAGGGTTTCCTCTAAAACTGAGTGTTGTTTTTTTGCTGTTAAGTTTAAAGTGTTGGCAAATGTTGCTGATTGTTTATAGAATTATTTAAAGTATTTTGTTTAAACAGCAGCATCAATAAAAAATCAACGAAACGTTAAATTTTTCTTAAAATTTTTTTTTTATCAAAAATCAATCAATCAATTCATCAATCAATCAAAATGAAAGTAGTAAGTAAGTAGGTAGTATGTTGAGTAGAGCAGAGTAAGAAAAAAAACAAATAGGAGCATAGGAACACGTGAATGCTGGTTGAATGCGGGGATGCTTCACCTGCCATAATTATAATTTTCCCATCGTCTGAAAAGAATTGATCTAGCTTTAAGATGTCTTAAGGATTTAATCAAGCAAAAGTTTATGTTAAAGATTTATTATTAATATTTGCATTTTTTTGATTGTTACGAAATGTTGTGATTATTGTAGTAGTAGTTGGTAGTAGTAAAAGTTGTTGTATCAGTAGTAGAGTAGAGTTAAGAAAGTGACACGCAGTGTTGGGTGGGCGTTGGTTTTTTTTAATGAGTCGAGAGCACAGATAGTGAGAGTTCAGAGTACGCGTTTGTTGATGAGGAGAGAGATAGAAAGATAGAGAGATAGTGAGATAGAGATACAAGATACATAATAACAATGTGAATTAAACGATTTTAAATTTTGATTTGATTAATTTTTTTTTGTTAGAAAGAAAAAAATATACTAAGGGTACTCACGGCATCCCGAGTAAGAGAGTAAAAGAGTAAAGTGTAAAGAAAAATTACTTTAGTTATGCACTCAACCTTTACCTATAAGGGACATGCAAAAATTTAAATTTTTAAACAAGGTATTTTGTTGTTGGAAAGTAATTTTTCTTTACACTTTACTCTTTTACTCTCTTACTCGGGGTGACGTGAGTACCCTTACTGAATAAATTTATTTTATTTATGCCTTCTTTGGGATTATTTTTGAGTGATTATTTTTAATATATGTGACCCGGCCTATGAAAAGGTGGCTTATGACTCAAAAAAGAAATTGCGAGAAACAGCTGTTAAAGATAAACAATGCATTTCGTCAGTTTCTTAGTAGTTTTTCTTTTGCATTATGAACAGTCTGCCCAAAAGGCAACCAAAAAAGGCAAAAGAGCATAAATGAGACAAGTTCGTGTGTGTATATAAAGAACGATGTTTTTTTCAATGCAAAGCACAAACCAGTTCATTGTGCTCTTCTTTCTCTACATTTTTAGTACACTTCTAAGCAAGTTAGGACTTTCTAGTTTTCACCACGTGAAAGAGCGTCTCAAAAACTATCGAAACAAAAAAAAAAGTGGAAACATTTTTTTTGAGTCATAAGCCACCTTTTCATAGGCCGGGTCACATATGTAGATAATCATGAGTGGTGAGAATTTAACCGAATATCTGGTGAATTTAGTTGCAAAATTTACAAAACGAAAAAGTTTCAGGTTGATAGTACAAGTGATTTTGCATTAGAAGTAAAAGTCCTTTCGGATAATTTGGGTCATAAGTGTTATTTACTTAAGTATGAGTAAAATTTGAAGAAATAATACGAATTATTTAGTTTATTTATTCAGAGCATTCAAGGTGCAGGTTCTAGGTTTTTGCCAAGTTGATTACATACAAATGTATATTCATATATTTTATTATATATTTATTATGTAGCATAGAAGTTTTTTAGTATTATTTAACAGTTTATTCGCACCAGTAGGGGATTGCTTTTTTAATTATTATTTTTTATTATTTTTGTGATTGGTCTAAAGGTGGTCTAATTTAAACGAATTTCACATTTACAACACTACTTGAGCGTGTGGTTAATCTTTAATTTTATAAGCTATGCAATTAAGTTACTAAATAGTTCACATTTTCAAATTTACAGTGGGTTATTTAACTTTACTTGGTTCAGTTTATTTTATTAAACGCAAGCGAATGGAATTTTCTGCTTCACCACCTTACTCAAGTAGGTTCTTTTAAACAAGGCGAAAATTCCATTCATATGTTGTAGGATTGAATAGGTGTGTGGGTGTGTATATTTGTCTATATATATGTATGTATGTTTAAGAATAATTTAAGTTAAGTCACCTGCGAAACCGCCGAGCGGACCCAATGGTATGGGCAGTGGTGCCATTGACAGTGATACATCGCGATCACGTGATTTCTCCTTATCACTTTCGGGCGGACTTTTACGCGAAGATTTTTCCTCTTCGATGATGTCTTCAATTGGAATCTGCTTGGAATGAGAAACATGCATTAATATACATACGTAGTTAGGGCATTCACAAGGTGTCATAAAGCGCCATATTAAAAATGCACTTAAAAGCACAGACCGCAATGGTCTTAATTTTTATTTTTTTAAAAACATAGTTTTATTTTATTCTCTATCATATTTTGACCTTTTTTTGTAATTTCTGTATGCTTTCTATTCTTCAAATATACCACTGTGCGATAAAAAAGCGGTATGATCATTATGAAAGAGAAAGAGCTATAGAACATTGGATCACCTGCCGTTTGTCCCTAAATGTCAACATTTTTTTCAGTGTATTGAAGTTCTAATTTAGTCTCAAGTTGATCTAAATTATTTAAAAATTCTAACTCCCTTATTCATAAAAAATAAAATAGGTTTAAAGAGTTCCATAAAGTGACATTTTCATAAATTTTTAAATTTATACACCTTTTTTAAAGCTATTTTATTTTTTATGAATAAGGGGGTAAGGGTCAATTTTTCGACCATATATGACCTATTTAAATCTTTTATGATCTAAAACATTCAATCTGAAAATAACGGTTATAACATGATAAAATAAATAAAAAATAGCGATTATTTTGGTCGAAAAAATATGAATCCAAATTTAACAATTATTCATGATCGAAAAAATAAAAATCATAAAATAACGATTATTTTTGATCGGAAGAATAGAAATAAATTTTTAAGGGTTAAATTAAAATTTTTATTATAAAAATCATAACCGTTACGGTCCCTGGTTTTCCGAGACTTGAATAATGCTTTAGTAGATTTTCATTTTGAACCGAATCGAACCATTTTTTGTAGTGGGTTTCGGTTCGGTTTTGGCATTTCAAAATAAAAACGGTTCGATTCGTGGTTCGGTTCGAAGCCTGAAGAAAATGGTGACTCGGTTCAAACCGGTTTTTATATTTACATTGGTTTTTCTGATAAAAGAGAGTACAGACTAAATTTCATCGAAATCGAATGAAATTTAACATTTCCCACACCCACTAGGGTGGAGGGCGTGGCGATGAGTCCACATTTACCATATTTAATAATGCTCTATATAGGCATGTCGGGTTTATTATAGCCATGTCGGGTTTCTGTCTGACCTGCAACCATGATGGTTACAATATTCCACAGCCGTATAACAAAAATTTTTAATGTAGTTAAGTACGTTTTTTTTGACTCAATTAATTTCATCCTACTCATCTCTTCTCCCTAAGTTAATCACCTTTATTTATGTTGCGTAAAAAATTCATAACTTTGTTTCTTTTCATGTGGAACTATCATACAGTCCTCAAGTTACTTTTGTTCTGTTTTTATTCTACATGATTTATGAATAATGCTGGATTTGCACTTGGCATTAAATGGCAAAAATTTTAATGACAAAGTTGGGCATTAAAAAATAATCATGTTATTACGTTCAAAAAATAGTCATTAAGTTCATTTCCACATGATATTTTTTAAATGGCACCAATTTTTCGTCATTTCAATGCCTAGTGGAAATTCGGCATAAGTCGAAACAGATTATTGGGTGCTAAAGAGATCAGGTGTTAAACTTGCGTTTCACTTTTTGTGCTTTGTGCCACACCTTCGGAAGGCTTGGGTTATGCGGATTTTGTCAGCGAGGCGTTGAGAGACGAACAAACACCTGAGCTCTTCGGCACCCAACAATCTCCTTCGATTTACTCATAAATTGTGTAGAATTAAAACAGATTAAAACGGAAGGGGAGAGTACTGTAACTTGTTGCCTCTCAAGAACTACCTGGACTCAACCATTTCTAGCCAAATGTTTAGATGCCCCATTACCAGCTAAGTATGTACCTCGTGTAACCTCTCATTTAAAGTAAAACAATTTCGATATACTTATTCGCCAACATAAATAAGATGGGATTTGCATTGCCGTACTAACTAAGTAGTTTGGAAATGAATGAGGGCTGGAAAGTGCCTTGAATGCAGACACGTAAACCCCTACCTCTCTAACTACTTTTCACAACGTAGTCCAGAGAAAAGCGAAGCTTATCTTTAATTTAAACTCCAGATAAGTTTTAGCGCTTTCAGTAAAGATTGAACGATGTGTAAGCTCCGGTTTAGGGTTAGGATTAAGCCAGCACTCAGATTCAGCGAATTCAACATTGTAGAATCTCTTCAGCAAAGATAACGGTGTCTTACTATCCTGGAGAATGTGTCTAGATCTCTGTCGCCAGCAGATTCCGCCTCGCGGTGCAGTTGACCTTTTTAAGGCCTCCCCACTCAAACTAGTGGTACATAAGTATGGGCAGCAACGCATCAATGGCAGAGTAAGGTGTTCCCTAGTTAGCGTTTTGAATAAAAGCCTGGTACTTAGCTCTGTCCTCTCTAGCCAATATAGAGCTCAAGTATTGACTTACGATAAGCCCATTCTGAGTACTTTGAAGCACTGATCGAAAACAAAAACTCAAACCAAAGTGAGAACAAAACTTTTGGGAGTATTTTCACAAGAAAGAAAGTGAGAAAGGAACGTTCCCAATGGTAATTATATAAGAATATAACACTGGGGAACGTTCCCAAAGAGAACAAAATGCGAACGAAAGTCTTCAGAACGTTCTAACAGATATCGCAACGAAAACAAATCTTCTCAAAACTATTCGCGAAAAAAATTGTTTTCCATTTGTTTTATAGTAGTTTCATTGGAAAACAGTCTCCTCAAATGTTCTTATGTGCCCATTGTTTAATAATAAATGTGTTCCGTGAATGGACCACACTCCAAATATGAACAGTTCACCCTAATGATAGATGATCAGGAAGTTGGAATGATTCAGCTTTCCTCTGGTTTGGAATTCGCAATCGTGGTTCTCACTGAAACAATTTTTAAATTTTTCATTCCAACTCGCAGACGCCCCTCATTCTTAACGTTAAGTTCTCAAAACTTTTGTTCCCTGACGGAACGTTCGCCAGACTTTTGTTCTTCTTTGAAGCATTTGAAAACATTCTCGATACTTTCGTTCTCATTGGAAACGCTGCCGAAAGTTTCGTTCCCCTTTTGTTCTTCTTCAGAACGTTCCCGAGAGTTTTGTTCTCATTTTGTTCTTCATGGAAACATTCCCGAACGTTTTGTTCTCGTTCAAACCGTTCTCAATGCTTTTGCTCCCGTTTGCTTCTTTTGCGGGACAATATATTTTGTTCTCGTCCAGAACTAAACCAAAACCAGAAGGCGTTCTCAGTCCCTGATGTGAATAAATGCTGAGTATCAGTATCGTTGGAAGTAGTTTTTAAAGAAAAAAAAAACAACCAACTTCAAATCTATATTTATGATAAAAGAAGAACTAATGGTATAAAGTTAATCGGAGACATACATAAAAATAAAAATCCACGAATTTATAACTCCCTCCTTTTTTGAAGCCAGTTAAAAATATTTAGTACTAGGTACTTTAAAGTACCTATTGGGAATCGCTGCTGGATACAGAGTACTTTATGTGCTTTTGAGGACAGAGTACTTCTGAGTATTCAGTATCGATACTTTTGAGAATTGGGTACCGTCGATACCTTTCAGAATCGAGTACTTCAATAATCAGACCCCCTTCTGACACCGGCAAAACTTAGATCCAAATTAGCAAATGTGTTATAAGTATTTTGATACGTTGTCTCCTCATACCCTTTGGTTCTTGAATATTTTCTTTATATTTTGCACTGCGCGAAATAGCTTAGAATCGCTAAGCAACGAAGGTATTTCCTTACTAGCCTCATTTGAGTGCCATGAGTTATACTGGCGTTGAGTCCGCGATTGATTATCCTCCCGCCTTATAATATTCTCTTTCTCTGTCATACTTTAAAATACAAATTAATTCAGGCGACTTACATCTGGGGGTCGAACTGGATTAAGTGGTGCCATGAATTGTACCAACTTGGTAGAGAGTTGGTGCCACATGATGGATGCTTCGCAGTAAGCACATTCAGCCACCTGAAATTAAGACAAGAATATGTATAAAAAGTTATTGATTTTCACCAGTAAGTATATGTACATTAACCGGCCAGTTACCTTCAGTGAGCACACGTGACTGCTCAGACCCACACGTGCCGCTGTGACCATGCACTTAATCAAGCGTGAAACATTCTCACAGACGCTAGTGTGTATGCCCATGTGTTGTTCGACATCCTGCAGCTCCATTTGCTTCAACAATATGTCCAACATAAGAATGCAGCAAGTGAGATTATGCTCGGCATCTGTAGAGAATTCGGTGTGTCGATTGGTAGGCGCTTCATCATCCGAAATGGCGGAGGTGTTTCCCGAATCATCCTCGACAACGGGAGCTGCGAAAAAATAGTAACAATGGAAAGGGTTAGCCAATGTCTTTAGCTTCAAGCTTTGACTGGGAACCTTAGCACTTACAAATGGAGCTACGACGTGGTGGATTACCCAATTCATTCTTCTGCTCTTTCGATGGTGTTTTTGGGCCCTTAGTCTGACCCTCCTTCTCGCGCATCAGCTCATGTTGAACGCCATATTTCATGATGCGTACACCGTCGCCGAACATGGCGAACAGCTGCACCAGAGGTATGAGAATGCCCAGTTTTGTGAGTATCTGCAGCCAATGCAAGGCTTGCTGTTGGACCTTTGCTGTAGTTTTTTCGAATCGTATGGCCACAAAGTTGTACATGGTTTTGGCGTCAAAGCCGAGTGGCGACATTTCGGGATCTAGTATTTTACTGAGCACAATTTTCAGCTCATGCAGCTCCTTTTCGCCTACATCGTTGGTGATGGCTTCCATCCAGTGTGGCATAACATAATCCCAGATTTCGGAAGTAATAACTTCATACGGAACCAAGCAGATGAGACGCTGTAACCCCTCTTTGAGATGACTGGTACGCGAAGCTAGTGTCTCCCAATGTCCGCCCACGCGTGCGTACTCCGGTGGATGTGGCAGCAGGCAAGAGATGAACACCTATGGATGAGGGCTTAGTAACTGTGAATTAGCAACTGCATGCCAACAAACTTACGTTGTAATGTATGCGGCAAATCTCCTTTAACCAAGTGCAGACATGCTCCACTTTAAGCTTCTCGATGGTGCTCTCAATTTGACTAGCCACTATAGGAAGATTTGCTGATTTCATTCAAATTAAAGTATATCCCACTCAACTTACCATCATACGAGCACGCAGTCACGTGGAACCAATGGAACAACATACTCAATATGCGTCCCAGCACCTCGACTGGCATTTCGGGTGTCGGCGTGCAGCGGCCCACCAACAACCAAATGCCATAGCGACCCAACATTTGGCGCTCTTCCAGCGATATGGTGTCTGGTGTGCCGGTGCCACCGTTCTTCTTCGCATCCGAACCATCCTTGCCGGGCTCAAAATTGAGCGGCTTAGCCTCGCGTAGCAAACTAATCACGGACTCCACCATATGCATCTGAATCTCGGGATCCATCTGCCAGATGATTTGGAGACTACGATGCACCACATGATCGCCACCGCGTCGCGAATTATGTCGATTGCTGTGACATTGCGCGCAGTAACGTATCGGGTGGTTTCCATTATAGCTGGCACACTCGGTGGAGAAACATATCGAGAAGGCTGCCTTGTCGGTGGAGCGGCAATTCTTATTCTCACATACCATGGAGACTTGCTGCATGGGATGGAGAATATCGCCGAACCCGAGGTTAGCATGCTTGCGATGTATCTCATTGGCGCATTCTATGCAGAGATACAGCGGGGGCGGACACTCAGGGGCATAGCTGATGCTGATGCTGTGATCGAAACAAACTTTGGCCGCTTCCGCATTGCCAGCGTTGGGGCACTGTTCGCATTGACACACAAAGGGCACCATATCATCTGGAGAATGTGGAAGCGTTTAAAAATACAAAATATTGTAAGGGATGAGTATCTTATTTGCAGAGACCGATACGTACTTGTTAATTTCGACAGCAAGACTTTACGATCGAACAGATTAGGATCGAAAGCCGGCCAATAGTAAAAGAGTAGCTTGGCTGCAGAAGAGCGTGATACAGAAGTGCCGTAGGCGATAACACAAAGTATATCCTTTACAACGTTGTGCTTGAGAGTCATAAGGCATTCCAGTAGCTGGCAATGATGTGCTGCAATGAAATCGGAATAGATGCAAATGTGGATAATGGCAACTCAAATTGCAGCACCGACATCCAGCTCACTTACCGGGATTATGTGAGTATTGAAGAACCATCATGATAACAGAAGAGACCGCCTGACATGCCTGACATTCTTGTTCATCAGCGCTGCGTCGGGCTGAGGGGAGAGGGGAGTGGTGCGACAAAATTGTAATTTGAATTTTATTCAAGAAATGTATCATCTGCATGTGTAATGTAATATTATTTTATGTTATGTTATGTTATGTTATGCCATCTATTATGGTGTGTTGTGTAATGTTATGTTACATAATGTAATGTTATGTTATGTAATGTAATGCCATGTTATGTTATTTTAAGTGTTGTTACGTCATTGTTATGCTTTTTGTTCATACTTATAGTAAATGGTAAAATATAGTAGCAGAGCGCATTAACGATATCCTGATGTAGA
>JAPVRG010249048.1:0-17584 GCA_029783565.1 Rhagoletis cerasi
TAATTTGCAGAAATACCAAAGATGCGATATTTTAGTAACTACTGAAGCTTATTGACTCAAAATTTATATTTGCAATGATATATTAACCAGAAATAAGAATATTATAAATTTTTGAAAAAGGGGCGTAGCCCCGCCCACTTATGGATTTATATGCATATCTCGGTAACCGCTTTACCAATTTCTACCAAACTTGACCAAGTGTTAATCTTGGTCCATCATGCAAACCGGTCGAAAATTTTTTAAAACAGTGAATAACCACGCCCACTTTCCATATAACGGCAATTTACGGAAATACGAAATCTGTTATAAACCGGTAACTACTGAAGCTAATTTACTCAAAATTTATGTTTGCAATAACTCCTTAGCAAGAAGTACGATTATAAAAATTGTTTGTGAAAATGGGCGTGGCACCGTGACTAATTAAGTTTGTCTCGGTAACCGTTTTATCGATTTCTACCAAACTCTATATGCTTAATATACTTCACACAAAAAGCAGGCTGTTGAAAATGCTTGGAATCGGGCTAATACTACGCCCACTTTTCATATAACGGTAAATTTTAGATACATTAAAACTTCGATATTTCGAAATTTAGAAACGGTACTTTACTCAAGGTTGGTATTCACAACAATCTCTTAACAAGAAATAAGATTTTTATTGACGGTAGGAAAAGGGCGTAACACCGCCCACTTATGACTAATTAAGTTAGTTAAACTATTTCTCTAAGTTTAACTCAGAATATTGTCGAAAATGTTTGAAATGGGAAAAAACCACCCCTGTTTAGCACGTAACAGTAGGTTTCAGCATCGTGAAAAAACGATGTTTCATACGTGCGCCGGGTATATAATGTTCGGTTTCACCCGAACTTAGCCTTCTTTACTTGTTAATTTTAAAAATGTTAAAAAATACGAAAGAGGTTTTCGAAAAGTCCTTCGCTATCATTTCTTTCTGCATTCCTTTTGTACTACATACCCCTAATTTTTCTACTCTTTACAGGTGCATTATCCAGTCTCTTGGACACCATCGAAAAAAGTATCATTGAGAATGTGAAGGGTTTCCACGATATGGGTATAAATTTATCGCGTGCATTTTTACAAGAACCCGGCGTACAGGAGCTTTTGGCGAGTAATCAAACTTTCGATGCCGTAATTTGCGAAGTTTTTCTCTCTGAATCACTTTTCGGTCTCAGCGAGCATTTCAATGCACCACTGATAGGTTTGGGTACATTTGGCGCGCATCCCTGGAACACAGATATGGTGAGTAACATAGCAAATACAATCGAATTAGCATTTTCTTATCTCCCCATTTTTCTCTCCAAAAGGTTGGTTCTCCCTCTCCACCATCGTATGTACCGAGCGCTATGCTCCCATTCACCGATCATATGACATTGTGGGAAAGAGTTGGAAATTTTGCATATGGTATCTTCGAGCGCCTACTACTTAATGTATACTATTTGCCCCAACAAGAGGCGTTATACAAGAAATTCTTTCCGAATAACAAGCGTGATATGTACGAAGTGCGACGTAATGCCGCTTTGGTGCTGCTCAATCAGCACGTCTCCCTCAGCTACCCTCGACCTTATGTGCATAATCAAATCGAAGTTGGTGGCATGCATATCAATCGTAAACGCTCACCATTGCCAGCTGATTTGGAACGCTTTATAAATGGTTCGCAACATGGTGTAATCTACTTCTCAATGGGTTCCAATTTGCGGAGTAAATATTTACCGCTGGAGAAGCGTCAAGCGATACTCGAAACGTTCCGTGGTCTGAAGCAGCGTGTCTTGTGGAAATTTGAGGATCCAAATCTCGAGGGTAAACCTGATAATGTGTACATAAGTGAATGGTTCCCACAAGACGATATACTTGCCCATCCCAATGTGCGTATCTTCATCACACATGGCGGTCTACTCAGCACCACTGAATCCATTTATCATGGCAAACCTTTTATTGGCATACCAATATTCGGTGATCAATTTTTGAATATGAATCGCGCGCAAGCTGGCGGTTATGGCATACGTGTGGACTACACCACACTTACAAAGGAAATTTTCAAGGCGGCCATTGAGCGCATGTTGGCCGATGATAGCTATGCCAAACGTGTGGCCGATATGTCAACACGTTATCGCGATCAGCCCATGGAACCGTTGGATTTGGCCGTCTACTGGGTGGAGTATGTGGTGCGAAATAAAGGCGCCAAGCATTTGCATTGTGCTGGGCAGGATTTGAATTTCATACAGTATCATAGCATAGATGTTTTGGCGATCATATTCGGTGGGCTGGCCGCAGTGCTCTTGCTTATCTTCGTGCTTATACGAGTGGCATGGCGTTGGCTGCAATATGCGCTTGCACGCAAGGATGTCAAGCAAAAGAAGCATTGAAGTGGAGGTTGGGCACTAGTTTGGAAGTAATTACGTAATTTTAGTTAGTCTTCTAGTCAATAAAAAATGGTGCTTTGTTATGTTTTCAGCTCAGCTTAAAATAAACAAAAATAATTATGTAAAAAATATTTAAACAATTTTAGCGTAAAAGGAAAAAGTTAATGAACAATTTCGACATTAGTTATTCTATAATAATATCGATTTTTACATACATACTCGTACCTACATGCATATTTAAGTGTTTGGTAGCAATACCGATAAAACAAATGTCAAATTTTTGCGCAAAATGAAATATATAAGTTGATGAAAAACTTTGACATTTCTTTCTGTATAGAATTATCGGTTTTTAAATACTTATATCCATATATTAGTATACCGATAAGGATATCGATAAAAACAGGTGTAAAAATTAGAGCTCTTGTTGAAAATCGACTATCCGGCTATTCGATTAGTCGACTAGTCGATTAGCAATTTTTTTGGAAGTTGAAAGTCGAGGAACAAGTATTCGATTAACCGTCTGAAATCAACTAGCCGTTCATTTTCGACAAACCGCTCGCCATCGAGTAGTCTGAAAATCGACTAACCGAAATAGTTCGAATAGTGACAATTGCTCACAAAATTTTTTTTTCATTTTAAAACAAATTAAAATTTTGCCTTTAAAATGACTTCATGCAAGCGCAGTTGGGTGTGGAATTTTTTTTGTCAGATCGGAAAATGTTAAGGAAGTTAAGTGCCTGATATGTGGACAAGAAATGTCAGCAATTGCAAAGCTAGTTGCAACAAATTTATTGCCAATTTTTTTAAGCGTGGCGATAACAGTAGACGAATAGTCGTCTAGATCTCAAAATGCTTACATATCGGTCGAAGCGCAAAACCTTAATACAATAGTTTATGTCACGTTACGCTTTCCAACGAAGAGCTATATGGTAAAAGTGGTATTTTTACACCATTACTGTATAACATACATATACTGCATTTGCAGATAGACCAACTGCAGAAAATATATCCTCTTCCATTGCAGTGGTTCTTGGTGGTTGGGGGCTAACTGAAAAAACCCAAGCGGTAACATATGACGGTGCAAGTGTAATGAATGCTGCTGCAGCACAATTAACGTTTGTTCCCGACAGTATTAAATGTAGCGCACATCTGCTGCAGCTAGTTGTAAAAGATGCAATGGCGTCGGTTCCAGAATATAAGGAAATTTGCCATAGAGGTCGAAATTTCGTAACACATTTCCGCCGATCCAATGTAGCTAACAAAGCACTGTTCACTAGGCAAACGCAGTTGGGAATGAGGACTAGCAGATCAGTACAATGCGTTGAGACCCGGTGGAATTCAAAGTATCATATGTGCCAAAGTCTAATAGAGAACAGAAACCACATCAATTTGGTCATTGCTGATAGAAATGTAACCAAAATACAAGATGCCATCAAACTTGAAATGTCGGAAATTGAATGGACTAATAAGGGAAAAATGGTTAATGTTTTAAAAGCGTTTGATATAGCAACAAATGTATTGTGTACAGAAAAAAATATTTCTGTCTCCATGATTCGTCCCCTTGTACACCGTCTTATAAATATCCATTTGACTGCGTCATCTTGTGAACAATGCAATGAGGAGATTTTCAAAAAAACTGCCCGGTCTTCACTCCATTCAAGGTTCAAAACTGGTAGTGAAAATATTTCTGCTGCCTTAATCTCCTCGTTTTTTGGATCCCAGATACAAAACTCTTTTGTACGAAACAGAAGGAACAAAGGCTAGGATTATTTCATTTATAAGCTCTTTTTTGAACACTAACAACGCGGAATTTTACGAACCTGAACAAATTTCTCAGAGTACTCGTATGAATTTTTTATTTGATTGCGAAAGTAGACACAGCGATTTGAAATCGCAGTTAGATTTTTATGTTGCTGAACCTCAAATAGGCAACAATGTCAATCCACTCATTTGGTGTAAAAAACACTCTGGGATTTATCTAAAACTTTTTGAAATTACCAAACGATATTTGTCTATACCAGCCACTTCAGCAGAATCTGAAAGGACATTTTCAAGTGCAGGCAATACTATAGTTACAGCGCGAAGAAGTTGCTTACTTTCCCAGAATGTACATATGCTAACATTTTTGTATCAAAATATATCTTTTATTATTAATAATTTATCTTAATATTTTAATTTTGTATTAATATCAATAGAAATTTCCCATTTTTATGTTCTATTTTAGTTACTAAATAAACGACAAAGCTACGCTTTAAAAGGATTGCTTTTTCCTTGTCTGCTCGAAGTTTGGAGTCGTACATTTCTTTAAATGCACTTCTACTTTTTTAATTTTTTTTCTCAATCTCATTGCAAACTTCATTATATTTGAAATCGAGTTTTGTCAATAAGCATAAGTCTCCATCACATTCATACATATGTAATACATAAAAATATATTTGTTGATATAAAACAACTAGTCGAAAAATCGAAAACGAACGGTTAGTCGACTAGTTGTTTGTGAGCGGTTGGTTGAAAAAGTTGAAAATAAACGGTTAGTCGATTAGGTGAAGTCGATTTTTTTAAACAACTTTTGCTAATCGATTAACCGATTTGTCGACTAGTCGATTAAGAAGAGCTCTAATACATACGTACATAAGTTGTTTAAGCTAAAATGAAAATCCCACAGGCCTTTCACACGATATGTATTTACATATGCAATTGCTAGGTACATTCTTTTGCAACCAAGCTACAAAAGAACACTCGGTAAAATAACGAAATACATGCGAAGCAACAACACAAACTCGGCTATTTATCAGAGCTCAGCCAGGTCGGTTAAAAAATATAACAAAACTGCTTAAGTCTGATTTTAATCCCTAGTTAATAGTGAATGTATATATTTAGGTTTCTATATTAACTTCTACTTTCTTATATAAATGCATTTTATTGAAAAAATTTATAGAGGTAGAAGTGTAGCTTTGTTGCTTTGTATAGCTTTAATTGGATTCGCGATAAGCTTTATGTAAAATAAGCATTCCTTTTTCTGACATAAAGTCTGAAATCCGTTTATAAAAAAACTGCTTGAGTCTAATTTTAAGCTTTACTTAGTTATGAATGTTTACATATGTTTGGATTTCTAAATTAACTTCTACTTTCTTATATAAATGCATTTTATTGACAATGTTGGGCACAAACAAATACCCGTGTCACACATGTTTTCTTATTTCAATGCCTAGTGGAAACTTGGCTTCAGAGAAGTTAAAAAAAAATAACAAACCAAAATATTCTTTCCTCCTCTCGTTTCAGCTGATTGTGTATCCAACGCGGGATAGTGTTCAAATGGACGGAGTCATCAGCATACTCGCATTCATCTGGCTACTGGCAATGCTGTTGGCTAGCCCACTCTTCATCTACAAACGGCTTGAGCAAGCTGAAATTCCGCCACTGCTGCAAACACTAGGCATCCACGGTGTCTGTTTTTGTGTGGAAGATTGGCCGTTAAGCAACGGACGATTCTACTATTCCGTATTTTCCTTATGTGTGCAATATTTGGTGCCGATATTAATAGTTTCCGGTGCGTATCTCGGTATATATAGAAAGCTGCAGAGTCGCACCACTGTCGTGGCAATGCAAACGCCACAACGTAAAGCCGAACGTGGCCGACGCATGCAACGCACCAATTGCTTGCTAATCACAATCGCGATAATTTTCGGTATTTCATGGATGCCCTTAAATCTTTACAATTTATATGCAGATATGCGAAGTCCGGCAGCGGTGACGGAGAGTATGCTAGTCGTATATGCGTTCTGTCATATGTTCGGCATGAGTTCGGCCTGCACGAATCCCTTGCTCTATGGATGGCTGAATGACAATTTCCGTAAAGAATTTACAGAATTATTATGCCGTTCTAAAGAAAACACTAATGTTGCTCTTAATGGTCATACGACAGGGAGTGCACAGGCGCGTCGAAGACGAAAACACACTGAAATTTCGAAGGGCGATTTGAAGTTATTACCCAACAGTAATGGTGCTGGCGTGCGAAGTGCTGTCACAGAATCGATAGCGTTGACTGAAAATCCCATTACTATGGAGGTGACAACATTAACAGCGGTAAATTGACAAAACAAATAAAAAACAATGACAACTAAGTGTAAAACTAGGCAAGCACAGCATGTAAATATTTACTTGTAAAATAGTTTGAATTAGATATGAATGTAAATTTACGTGCAGCATTTAAACTTTTGGAAATTTTCATACTTATTTATTATTGTAAGCGCTTCTTTAAGTAAGATTAGCACGTCGTCCATGATGATAATGCAAAACCTTCTATGTCAATAACTATTTCTTGCGCTTAAAAGATCTGTTATCTTTACCTGAACACGTCTATTAATTGCCTAACATCATCGGGCAGAGGTAGACGATTTTTTCTTCGGTTTGTGATTGTAGAGAGATTTACAGTTGTGTTCAGAGCAGACCAGTTGTATAATGCTTAATAATCATAATGATTATTAATAAAAGGCTGTTTGTTTAGATAACCGTTTAGTGATCAAATACCATTATTTGCATGCACCTTTTTAATGATTATTAGTTAATTATTCAAAAAATATTAAATTAATTATTTTTTTGATGTGAAATTTTTAAAAATAATTTCGTTAAATGAGTAACAAGGAAGATAAAGCATAGAAAAAGGGAAATAAAGAAGAGAAATAAAGCGACGCATACACAAAGATACAAACTGTGTAGATATCTCAGCACATAGAATTCAAGGGAAGTGTCGAAGTCAAATTAAAGTGATTTTGCTTTTGTTTTCTTCGCTGTTCTCGTATCATTCAACGTGAAAAGCCTTATAAGTAATATTATTAAAGATAAATCAATGAACATTTGTTAGGTACACTTTTTTAGTCTATTCATGCGGGTTATTGAAGATTTTTGCAATCAAACTCAAAATGTTACTTTTAAAATTTTTTTGGTAGCGCTCCTGTATATATTTGCAATACACCGTCCGACACGATTTTCCACCCATGAAAAAATCAAGCATTTTCGGAAAGTAGACACAAAAACAAAGTACACATCCGTATTTTGCCGTTTTTCTATATCAAGTCATTTACGGTTTCAAAGGGCGAAAACAACCCTCAACAACCCCTATGCTGAATCGACCAATAGAATATTGCCTTTGGATTTTTTTAAACTTTATTAAACTTCGTATCCAAGGGTTGTTGGGGCTGCTGATTATGAATCTGAAGTTAGTTTTAAAAAATTCAATATAAAGACTTAAAGTAAAGTAAAAATAAAAAGAAAATGGTGCTGAATTTGAAAAAAGAAGGTCATCAGGAACATCCAAATCGAGCTTAATTAACTGTGGATGAAGTTATGTCCGCTCCAGCCCTGAAAGTGTTCGACTCAAAGCCCGCTGGTGGTAGCAGTGGAAGAGGGAGGCCTCCTTTGCTTTGGAAAGACCAGGTGGAGAAGAACTTGGCTTTCCAATTGGCGTCAGTTGGCACAGAAGCGAAACAACTGGCGTGCTTTGTTGGACTCGTTTAGTATTATCTACGTATGTAAATTTGTTGTACTCTCCGTTCCTTTACCGCTGAGAACCCGTAAGGCCTGCACAAACAGGCGCGGTACGGTACCGCGCGGTATAATGCCATATGACATGTTTGCTCATAGAGCGTTACTAATTCTGCCAGACGCTGTATATTTTTGTGTCACAGAGCACTGTAATTACAAAATTAAATTTTTGGTGGCCCTCTAAGTACAGTAATGGTCTTGATTAATGTTTATCGTAAGAGATTGTACCGCATCGCTTGTGTTTGAGGGCACTTTTATGCTCGATTTAGAGAGCCTCAGTATACTTCGCTTTCTTCGATCTTCGAACTCGCGTTCATTAGTCAACCTGATTTATTCAACATATGTACATATGTACAGTGTTTCAAAAACACCCCCAAACGCGGTGCGAACTCCGAAACCCGCTTTGGGTGAGCGTCTGTGATTAAAAAAAGAAAATCATGGTTGTCTTTGTACTACTCTGTATCTACAAATTCTTTGCAAAACTAAAAGACATTTTTTAAAGTGTGTAATTGTAGTATACCCCTGTTTTTTTTATTTTAAAATAAAACAATTTTTAGAGGTCGCTCAAAGCGCTCAAAGTTTCCCATGTATTTTGTATGGGTAAAATAAGACTTTTCGTAGAAATGGCATAGAATCCCTGAAAATCGCAATTTTTCAATCTGAAAACTCTGTTTCTCTTCAGAAGACTTCAGAATAATGCCAAATTGTTAATTTAATTTTTTTTTAAATTTAATTATTTTTTAAGAATCTCTGAAAAATCCAAAAAAAACTCAAAAATACAAAAATAAGCGTTAAAAGGTGTTTCTTACTATTTTTTCCACATTCAAAAAATGTTTAAATAAAAATTGGGCATTGTTCTCTGAAGTCTTTTGAAGAGAAGTAGGGTTTTGAGATTGAAAAAATTGTGATTTTCGTGGATTCTATGCCATTTCTACGAAAAGTCTTTTTTTCCCCATACAAAATAACTTTGAGCTCTTTGAGTGACCTCTAAATATATTTTTATTTTAAAATAAAAAAACAGGGGTATAATTTTTTTTCGGTATAGAACAATCTAAGGGGGTGAGAGCATTAAATTTCTTACTTTACTTTTCTCCCATACATTTTTGGACCACCCTAGTGTACATACATATTTCATAATTAAGTAGACAAAGAGACTCCTAAGTAAAAAAAAGAACACTGAAGTTTAGATTTTTAGTACGAGAGATATCCTTTCTGTAGGCATAAATTCTCATTTTGACAGAAAAAATATAATAAAAATATGCTCCCTTATTCATATACAATGCACATATTGCGAAACGCTACCAAATTTTGACAAAACAAGTTTAGCTAAAGAAAGTTTTTTTTGCCAAGTACTATTGCCAATTAACTGAGACACTTCGTTATGTAATTCCGAAAAGCAGCTAATTATTAGAAGATTAACTAAATATTTTCTTAAATTAAAAAATAAATAGTAAAAATGTGCATAAATAATATAACTTCATTGTCAACCATTTGTGAGTGTAACTAAACACATATGTATGTATATTAAAAAGAAAATAAATTATAAAAA
Organism: Rhagoletis cerasi; assembly: GCA_029783565.1. NCBI lineage: Eukaryota > Metazoa > Arthropoda > Insecta > Diptera > Tephritidae > Rhagoletis > Rhagoletis cerasi. The sequence goes on from JAPVRG010249048.1 coordinate 9,469, forward strand.
CATTTTAATAAAATTTAAAATTTTAGAAAACTTAAATGTACATATTCATTATCTGTTAAAAGAATGTTCAATGAAATATCTATGGTTAAGGACAACATTTTGTAATGTAATAAAGCTTTGTACAACGAATTTGTATACTGATTATGTTTTAAATATCTTTAAATCTTAGATAAAAAATTATAAAAAAAAAGCATGAAGGGAAATATATTTATATGTATGTTTTATTACACTCAACCTTAGTCCATGATTGCTTAAGAATAACGTTAATTAACTGTCAAAAACATGTATAAATATATATATAAACAGATTATACTTTGTTATATACATTTTTGTAGCCCCAGCAGAAAATTAAACTTTTGCTTTGTGGACATACATATGTACCGGCTGCACACTTCAGTCGGAAAACGTATCCGAAAAAGTCTCGAAATGGAATCAGCAAACGGATGAGCAACCGATTTTTATCCACGAAACTTCCCAGTTTCGGACATATTTATGATTATTTTGTTGGCTGGAACCGTAAATATATATTTACTAGCTGCCCGTATGCGACGTTGTACGCATGATGCAATAATAAAAGGTGATATACGTAGTGACAGCTCGTTTTGGCGGCTCCCTTAGCTCAAGGTTGTACTGTGGAAGTTTACGAAGCACGAGAGAAAGGGGAAGAAAAGAAGGTCGGATGGCAAATTTAGTACTCTTTTTCTTACCAAAGTATTGAATTAAAATTTCTAAAAAACTGAGATTTTTGAAATTTTTTTATGAAAATTTTATAGAAACAAGCTAAATGATATATCTGATTATAAAATAAAGCTTTTTAAAGTTAAAACACCAGATGTTTTAATTTTTTTTAAAGTTCGATATATGAGATTTTGGCATAAATAGATATACTAGAAAACATATATAATTAACTTTTCTTTTCCTATCAAAGTATTAGAATAAAAATTTGTGAAAAACTGCGAGTACCATTTTTAGTACTTTTTCATGAAAATCGCCCTGATATAAAATGTAGTTTGTCAAAGAGGAAAATTGGAATTTGCTAAGGGAGCTTAAGATGGCGATTAGAGCGAGACGACCGCGAACGTATAACACCTTCCTTTATTGCATCATGGTTGTACGCATATTTTTAAATGCTAATTTTTAAAGAAAACCATTTTTTTTTTTCGGTTTTCTATATACATAGATTAATATTATTTACTGACTAAAAAGATTTTTTAATTAAATAGTGTTTTGAAGCACTTAAAAATACACAACATTTTGATTTTGTTATTTAAAGGCAGTAACATGGTTTGATTGTCGGCATTTCCAGCTCTTGATAAAGCAAAAAATATAACTGACCATGTGTAAAGCATTTTGAGTGCAAAACAATTCCCACAAATTGAAAAGTTTGGCCTTGAGCTTTGTTAATTATAATAGCAAATGAAACCTTTACAGGAAACTGAAGACGTTTGTACTGAAATGGCACGTCTGTTGGAAGCATAGGTATACGTTGAATATACGCAGTTTATCCGGCTGCTGATCCTGTAAGAATAATGCATTCTATAACATTGCTATGCAATTTTCGTACTTCCAGTCGTGTTCCATTACAAAGTGCGGGTGGTCGAAGATAACTGGAATCCCATTTGTAAGAGTTAGCTTATGAAGCGGTAAGCGAGCCGTGTTTAACGAATTTAAGAATTCAGTGGGATAGTGGACGGCATCTTCAAGTTTAAGTACTGTGTCGATGGAAGCATACTGTTTAATTTCTCCACCAATTTTTTGCATTGCGATACTATTAATCTCATCAACAGTAACATTCCTTGGCAAGATAATTGCTCTTTCGCACAGCCAGTTGTATAGTTTGCTTAAAATATTTTCAATATCTGGATACACTTCCTAAATAAAGTCGTTTAGGGAGTGCACTACTTTACCAATTCTGGAATCTACAGTGACATATCCATCGATATTTTGCATACTTCCATTTCAAATACTAAGCGCGGATTGAAGGAACTCAGAAACAACCCTACTAAGATGAGCTCTCATATTTGTCCGCAAATGCAACTTGTTAATATCATGCAGCAAAGCCGTTGTTTTAAGGCATGCTTTGCCAATCCGCTCAGGTACCTTTTGCTACGACTGGTAAGGTCTGCCGATAGTCCCTTCCGAAAAGAAAAGTTACGCCTCCAAATATCCTATCACAGCTTCTTAAATCTAAAGTGCGGTCGACTGCTTACATTTGAGCACGGTAAGCCATAGTGTACTCATCCCTCACTATAAATACGACTTCCTGTAAAATTTTTCCCAGTGGAAAATTTTTTCGAATACTGCAAAAAGTTTGATCCTGCATACATACATTTAATGGCAATTTGAATGTGGAGTGAGCAGTTCTACCACCTGAAATCAAAGTTGCTGCTCTTCCCGGTGAAGCTACAGCTATTGCAATACGTCCAGTTGATCTCAAATAAGCCAATATAACATTTATCAGAAATGTTTTACCTGTACCACCTGGTGCGTCGAGGAAGAATGCTTCGCCCCTTGTTGGGCTGGGACTAATTTTTGAATGTTTTCCCGCAAGTATTTTTTTAAAACGTTTTGGTCGCATTGGTATCGCAAATTACTCAAATGGATTCAACATTTTGCTGATTTCTTTTTGGGGAAGGTATACCAAAGCTGCTTAGATCTTTTTCGCTAAACCGATAACCTTATCCTCAATTAGAACTAAGACTCTATTGAAAATGCGATCACAAAACGGTAATCCAGGATTATTGAACCACTGACGTTCATTAAACAAAATGTCTTTGCAGAAGTATTGCCGGAATGTGGTCCATAAGGACATGCAGTTTGGTGGCTGTCAAAAAACTATTATAATAGGGAACAGTTCTCTAAGATGTGGTGGTGACTGTAATAAGGCAGCTTCTTTGAGAGTGTAATTCCAATGCTCATGATTTTCTAAAAGACCAAGCTCTTGGCAAGCAGCTTGAAAAGTGGGACAAACAGTGCCATTCACCGTTCGTTCCCTGGTCTACTTCCCAGGAAAAAAGGATCCTATATGCTAATCTAGGCAAAAAGCTACCCACGTACCAAATTAAGCAAATCGGACCATAATAAGATTTTTTCGAATAGATCGGTCCCTGGTCCACCTACCGGAAAAAAGTAATTTTTTTTGGCCTAGAACATGGTGGTGGCTGAAAGCTATTTTTATAAAAAAAATTTCATGAAAATCGGACCAGCCGTTCGCGCGATTACCTGTTACAAAAAAAAGGGTCTTCTATTTATATAATTAGTATAGATAACTATGTATGTTAATTTTTATGTACAGTTTGTTTTTTGCAAATAAAAAAATAAAACCAGTTTTACAAAATGTATTGTCTTCAATCCAGTCTCATTAGTGAAATGGATCCGGGTTGAAAATATGTACGAGTACCTCTAAAAATCAAGTTTTCATGCTAGTATATTTTAAATTTTCAGAGACTGCATATATGTACATATGTATTGTATTAAGAATTGAGTAATTTCTAAGAGGTCGGCAGAGTTTTTAAAATAATCACACTAAAACAACATTTTTGTATCTTCTTAGGCTATTTTTTAGGTAAAAATTTACGATCTAATTAATTACACGGTTCAACGCAATTCGGTCGATTTCGATCTCGAATACGGGACCGACTTCATCCTACAAAATATTTGTAGCTCGTCTAGTTTTTAAGAAAAAAAAAACTATTGAAGTATCGGAAAATGGCAAAAATGGAAAATTTCAAAAATTAAAAAAAACATTTCAGACTTAGCTTTTCTAAAGAAAAAAATAAAATAAACGCGTATTAATGAAAATTCTATTCGTCTGATGGATTCTACCTCATGTCGATGAGTTGAGTAGAAATGAGTGAAAAAATCTCGGAAAAGTCAAAAATAGTATCAAAAAAATCTACGAAATGAGGTCGGTCCCGCTTACGATATCCAAATCAAACAAATTTTGTTGAACCGTATTATTTTCATGAAAAACGCACTGAATTCAGTCGAAATATTTTGGTGAGCGTTATCGAGAGTAAATCGCGTGGATAATGTACATATGTATAACATATGTATGTATATATGTATTTATGTATGTATGTGTATATGGTTTTGCAAGTATGTATGTATGTTTTATAACTATTTGTGTATTTGCAGAATTTGTTGAAATAAATTTCGAAAAATAAGTAATTACTTCTAAAAATCTATTGTTTTTATTAATTTACTTGAATTGGGTTTCTAAAAGGTAAGTTTGTTGTTTAAATGGTAAGGACATTTTAATAAGGCATGATAAGAATATTGAAATAGGGTTTCTTAAATCCAATTTACCGCCGGGTTGCTGAAGAAAGAAAAATTCGATGACTAAAAATCTTGATTCGATTTTAGTTTATTCGGTGATACACTGCATCGTATTTTTGTAGAAATTTTCAACCCTGTAATGTCTATTTTCATTGAACTTATATGGAACTCCTTCAAAACAAAGATCAAAAATACATGTGGGTCATTCCATACAATATTTACACCACAATATTTTTTTTGCGGAGAAATATATTTTTTAACATTCTTTATCGAAAAAAAGAAGACACCTATTTCTTTATTTCGTCATGATATTCGAGAATCTCGAAAAAAATCCCGAAATTTTGAACTCACGGAGAAGTATCTGTTTTCAGGTGTTTGCAGTTAATAAACTATTTGTCGGAGAAAATAAGTGTGAGTTAGAGTGTGAGTTAGATTGAAATAAAAAAATTTTGCATACAAAAATTGCATTATTTTTTATTATACCATGTTCGATTTTTGTTTTTTTTTTTTTTCAACCTGAAAAATTTTACGCTGTAAAAATTTTAGAATGGAATCACCAAAACTTTAGAAGTTACGACTTTTTTCATACCTGCTAGAACTGGCAGCGCATGCCTGCGCGCTGAAACTCTATGTACGCAGGTATGAAAAACTCGTAATTTCTAAAGTTTTGGTGTTTCCATTCGGAAATTTTTAAAGAGACATATTTTCAAGAAAGATCTATTGTAACATTTTGGTCCAACATTTTCACCAACAATTCACGTTCACGATTTCCAGTGGCACATTTATCCGCTCTGAAAATGCATCGCCGCTTTCGGGTGCTATAGCCCGAGCGGACGGCGGTGTGGGCAGCGCCACCCATTGCCCAGTCGGCACCCGCGGGGAGGATATAGCTACGGGGATCATCGCTAACCAGGTTAAAATAAACAATTGCAGAATATCTGTTTGCGCATATGTACATTCATTTGTAAGTGTTACCAAACCGCCAAATCGTCAGTGAAACAAAACAAACAGAACGGATCACATCCTTGTTGTTGAATTTGCATGCAAAATTTTGACCCGTATCCCGATCATTGGCCACGCGAACACAGCTATTGTTTTACCCCACCGCCAATCGTTTTAACATAATTGGGAGTGGTGAATAGTTATGGAACGGAATGTTAGTACATACGTAAGTGTCTTTGTACACATGTAATAAAGTAATTGTTTTATTACATGCTTCTGCAGGCAGCTTTAGGGCTCTTGGGTGAAATTGTTTCGCTATCTGTAATGAGTTTAGCCATTCATAAAAACTTAACGAACATTTATGACTTTGACATATGTATGTATGTGTGACATGGCCCAAGCATTCTGATGGACGAAGACTTTTGATACAAGTGTAGTTGCATATGTATGCATATATATTTTTTCCAAATACAACTTTATTATTTTGATATCAATCCAGAACTAAACTTTATTCACTTGCAATCTACCTTACTTTCGGTTTGTAGCCATTATGCATACTTACAAGTGAAAGATGTTCTTCTGTATACCAAAATTTTATATCCTGTCAAAATTATGAATATCCTGTCAAATGTTTAACAGGGTGTTCACGAGATGTTAAAAGTGACTAAAGTTAATAAAATAAACTAAAAATTGGCAAAATATGCATTTAATTTAGTCAATTGCGATTTTTTGTTTATCATTTTAATGACTTGAAGCGTTTTGATCAATAACTCATGCGATTAATCTCACTTTTTTAGCTGTTTTTGTCAAAGTAAGTTTAAAGTTTTTTATAGATATTGACTGTAACCCCGTAGTAATTGAAATCAGGTGATATCAGTTGTGAGGCGTTTCTGGAAAACATCTGATTCTTCTTTCACTTGTAAGGATGCACGATGTTTGTAGCTACCCTGCAGAGAAATATTATCAATTGACTAAAATAACCAACTTTCTAGTTAGCTTTTTTTTCGGGATTCCGATAAATAACTAACTTTTAATTAGCTATGACAAAACTAACTTTAGTCGAGGACTCATGCAGACGTTATCGGGAGTTTGTTTTCTTTACAAGTATCTGTTTAAATATCCTCACTCGCAGATTCTTTTTCATATTCAGGCCAAATACAATAAAGGTCGAAATTTTATATTATCATTTTGATGTTATGTCTGATCGAATTCAAATATGAGACCATCTACAAAGAACATGTAAACAAATAAGCAAATATGTAATATTAAATAAAATATGATGTAATGTGGAACGATTTTCCGTCATCCCTTGTCAATTTTGTTTTCGAGACAAACCGGTTTCGGCGTTGTGCCATCTTCAGTGTCATTTTTCGTTCTGAGTAGTTTCTGTTTGTCCGTCGCTATTTATAGCCGTGCTAAATCGTCGTTGGTTCTTAGTTGGGTACGTCTCAGCGGATTATATTCTTTAGTTCAAGCAGTACTTTTGTTCTGTGTGTACATCCCCAAGTAGAAGTCAGCTGCTCATCTCTTCTTAATTAATTGTTGCAAGCTAGTCCCGTTTCCGGCAGCGTACTCGCTGATTGGTCTATGTGTGTGTTTTGGTGTAGATGCGCTGCCCGATCTGGCCGACTTAGGGCCAATTGTACCAGCTCTGTTTAACTTTCAATCTCCAATTAAACATCGTTATCGACGTTACCGACTCCATAAGATACGCATGGAGTCGTTAACGTCGATAACGATGTTTAATTGGAGATTAAAGTTAAACAGAGCTGGTGAAATTGGCCCTTAGTATCGATGGGCCGGTAGCTCTGTTTGTGTGTTGGTATGAATGCATTGCCGGCTGCCCTGCCGAAAGCTGCCCAAAGTCACGTACGCATCAGGTGTCCGTCTTGGAATGTAACTGAACGGCAAGACAAGCGTGGGAGTGATTATAAAGAATTGTCGATCAGCTTGGTAGCTGTGAAGTCTATTTATAAATATCCAAGAAGCTATGCAGGCGTTGGAGTAAGCTGTGCGATCTATTTACAAATAACCAAGAACGTGGGAGTGATTCTAAGGAATCACCAAACCGCTGTTTAAACTTTGCAGCTGTGCAATACGCTAACTTATACAGCAAAATAGAGGTATCTCAAAGAAATGAGGTATGTTGGTTGCCCTTTATCCAAGGTAGGTTGGTATTGAAAATGGGCGAACCGTTCGACGGTTACCACGCTCATCTCCCATATAACGGTATTTTCGAGAGGTGCAAAAACTACGACATTTCCGCAAATACTGAATCTAAATTGTTCAAAATGTAGATGTGAAGTAAAATTTTGGCATACAAAAATACAGTCAAGAAATTTTTGGACAATGGGCGTGGCCCCGCCCACTTATGATGAAATCAAAATCTCAGCAGCCGCTTCAGCAACCCTCACCAAACTTGGTGCGAACCTTGCTTACAGCCTAACTAAGAAATCTGTTGAAAATTTTTTAGAATCGTGCAATAACCACGCTCACCTTCCATCTAACGGTATTTTACAGAAACTACGAAAACTTCGAAAATCTGTAGCTACTGACGCTAATTCACTCAAAATCGATATTTGTAATAATTTCTCAAGAATAAATGAGGCGGCCGCTTTGGTGTAGTGGTTAGGAGTGCGCACTACCACTCCGTGGGCCTGGGTTTAAGCCCTGGTCCGAGCAACATCGCAAAAAATGTAGAAAATAGGGTTTTTCTTAACAGCGGTCGCCCCTCGGCAGGCAATGGCAAACCTCCGAGTGTATTTATGCCATGAAAAAGCTTCTCATAAAATAGAATCGCCGTTCGGAGTCGGGAGAAGCTTCTCCCTCAATTTGTGGCGTGCGGCTTGATGTTGTCACACTAAGGGGAGGGACTTTACGCCGACTCCGAACGGCG
>JAPVRG010249055.1:0-12079 GCA_029783565.1 Rhagoletis cerasi
CCCTGCAGGGAAAACCCGAACTGGTGTATCAAATTTCTAGTTCAGTACTAGATATTTATCGCCAAAAACGAACCAGTCCCATAGTAATTAGATCTGCACCAGTACAAAAGCAGCGAAATGTGGTACTTTTACAAAACTATTTTATTTTACTTTTTAAAACTACATATCGCCTAGCTAAGAGTGAAAAGTCACTTAGCCCTCTTTTTCCATATCTATATCTGAGGTGACGATTTTAGAACTGGTTCGGAACTGTAGAAAAAAGGGTACATAACGAACTAGTTATCATCTGTCGAATTTAGAACTAGTTCGGAACTATCCAAAAAGGGATGCAGCGGGGCACCAGTCCATCTTCTGTTTACTTTAGATATATTTGTTTGGCTGCTTTTCGTTCGAATACATTTTCGTTCTGCACTTCACAGATTCTTTTTCATAGTTAGGAAGCATAAAACAAAGTGTTTTACTATCATCTTAACATTTTGCGTCTGAACGCGTTCGAGCCTGGGACCTTCTGGAATGTTATAAATAATAACAAGCACCTCTGTAAACTCAGCTGCAGCCAAGGTTTGTAAACATTTCCTAAAATCACTCAAAGAAATTTGATTGCAAATTTAAAACACATCCCCTTAAAAATAATTCCAGATCGCTAACATCGGAAAACCAAAAAGACTCTGTTAGAAAAAATCAAGTTAATTTTTTCGTAGTGTAGGAAAAGAGGTCCAAAGCGAACTAGTTCTAAACTGTGGAAATGGTAGTGCAGCGGTGGCAATTTCCATTTCCTATGACACCGCCGTGTGAAATTTACCAGTTGTTTACATGCAAAAGAGATTTATCGCGAGCTGGTAGTGGTTCTAAATGTACTAGAAGCGAACCAGTTCAGAACTAGAGATTTTCCCTACAGGGTACTTATCCTGTGATCACTCTTCCTACTATTCGCATTGGAAACGTATAAAAGTATTAATATATATAACATCTTCATGATTGCCACTCGCCTAACTTTTTTTTTGCCAAATTTTAGGAAAAGTTACCAAATTTTGTTTCGTACATATACATGCACATACACTCACGGTCCTATTTCTACGCCGACGACGAAACTTTTCACATGGCTATCGCAACAACTGCTTCCTCTAAAAGTATGCTAAAAAATCTTGACTTTAAGCGCTCTAATAACGAACATTTTCTATATCAAAAAGGAAGCCTAAAAATATGTACCATCATAACTATAAGCAAAATGTATTAATTGGTATACAAGTATGTCCGTTAGTCATAGAATTGGAGTAAATCGGTAGTTTAGTGTGCCTAATACTTGTGCCCCTGTAACTAGTAACCATGTTTTTATTATGTAAATGCATTACATACCTAATTCAAAGTTTTTTAATTTAATGCAAATCATTTTTTGTTTGCAAAAGTTACCAAATTGAAATAGAAGTTACCAAGTTACCAAACAGTTTAAAAGTTACTAATTTTGGTAGAAAGCTACCAACTTCGGCAACCGTGACAACCTTTTGTTAATTTGTTAAAATTATAAATGTTTTTAAGCCTCATATGTGCAGTTCTCTTAATAACAGCTTGATGTATCTTTTGTAGAAAATACATAAATACATTTGAATAGGCGCATTATTTTTCTGCCTTATTTATATGCCCTGCAGTGACGTTAGCTTATACCTAACTTTAGTCTGTATACGCGAACACTAGTGCTAACTAATAACTGTATATTTTGTTCGAAAAAAGCTAACTACTTTTGTAAGGCGATGGCCGCGAAAAATTCAGTCCTGGATACCTCTGCATTAGATGTTAACTAACTTGTAACTAACTACTTTTGAACATACAATATCAATAAGAAAAAAAGATTTTTTTCAATTTTTTACATGTTGTTTTATTTACTTTTATTATTAAAATTTTTTTTATTTTTTTACATATGTATTCTGCTGCAGGTGGCCCCAATTCGAATTCCGTCAGACATAACATCAAAATGATAATATAAAATTTCGATGTTCTTTTTATTTGTCCTGAAATCGAAAAAGCATCTGTGAAGTGCAGGAAAATTGTGTATTCAAAGTATTTTTTGTATGAGGATATTTAAATAGAAACTTGTTTAAAGAAAGTAAACTTCTGATTACGTCTGCATGACTCCTGCATGACTTTAAAACTCATTTTAAGTTGGTTTTGTAGTAGCTAATTAAAATTGAGGTATTTATAGAAATCTCGCAAACAAGGTAACTAAAAAATGGTTATTTTTACCAATTGATAATTTTTCACTGCAGGGTGTATACATATTTACTTGTAGTCATCAGAGATGTTTCGTTTTAGTGGCATTTTGAAAAACGTTCAACTTGAAGGAAAATTGTTTAAAATGAAGAAATTTACTCGGCTAAGAGGAAGATTCTCCGACGGCTACAAGTAAAGATATAAGCTCGGTTCTTGAAGTTAAATAATGTACCAATTTAAGTGAAGCGGGGTGTATCCATAAACTGAAAAAGATGATTGTCGCAACAACTAACCATCAAATCGTGAATTTTTTTCTGACTGGAAATAGGGATATTGAAAAATTAGATAATTTTCATATTTATTACCAAATCGAAAAATAGATCTAGAGTTTAAAGTGTAGAAAATATTAGAAAATATGATAGGAAAATGTAGATTTTCCAGAATGCATGCAAAAGTGTTGGTGTTGTAATTCCATCTACATAAAATTATTTTAAATAATAATTCGCAATCTATCAAAACTTAAAAATCAGAGAAAACCTTACCACGCATAGTCGTATGGTGTACAAAAAATGTGCAATGTTGCGATTGTTAACGAAAAAATAATTTTATCATAAAATGTGTATGGTTGTCAACTTGCATATTTACGTTACTCGCCTACTTAATGCTTAAATTGCTTTGTTTCGGTGTAACTCAAAGGTTTTCTTGTGCAACTCATTAAAAACCCAGTATATGTGATATTATTTATCAAGTTATTAATATTTTCATTATTTCCAAACTATTTTTAGGGTAAATTCAGTTCTTGTACAGATGGATCAAAAATGACTAGAGAAGACTGCTTGTAAGTAAAGAAAATATGTATGTAGAAAATCTGCGCTGCAATATTTTTGTCTTATTTTTTATTTTTCGAATTAAACTGTAAAAATAAGTATTTTCCATGTGGATTTCGAAGCATGTCCTACTACATTCAAAATCATTCTAAAAGTACTTATTAAACCGCTAAATACAACACCACAGTACCCAGCAAGAAACAGGATTTCCACAAAAATGAATGTTGAACCTAAAGAAACATAGGGAATCGTTCACCTTTTCCTTTCTGGAAGGGATTACTTTAAAATTTGCCGTAAAGGGTTGCCAACTACTTTACCGATAATTACCGATCCTTTTTGCATTCCCGGTTATGAGTAAATTTAGCGAAACACATTTTGAACACTGCAAGTCATTGGTAGTCATGCATAAAAAGTGTTTCCCACCGGGTCTCATATTTAGTACCGGGCCCGGATTTTCTATTGGTGACTCTGATTAAGCAATACCAAGAACACCTGAAACAAGTGAAATTGTAATAAAACATTCTATAGCAATGCCTCCTAGAACACATACCAATAGAAGTGATTCCGGATTTTTCGCCGGGCGGAAGTTGAAGGAAGGTTTAAGACATACGCGTGCATATCTGTGGTGTCAACAGTGCACTTCCAAGAAATTAAAAGTAGTAGATATTAAAGACCGTGTTTATGCGGATAAATTTCCAGCTCTACAGAAAAAGAACATTTGATACTTTTTCGAATTTCAAAAGGTTTGTATCAGAAGCTTCCTTAAACATAATAATACATATATAAGCATTAAAACATTTGTAATGCAAGTCTACAAATGTTTCAACAGCTTTGATTTATAGGGTTATAGTTTGTATACTTGATACCACAGATAGATACATTAGACTGGACCCTAAAAATTAGTTTTATACCGTTGGGCGGAAAAACTTTCCTTCATGCATAAATTATTAATTAAATTTTGTTATCTTCCAATTTAAAATTTGGTGGCGATCGGGTAAGATTTTGTGGCCGCACACAGCCGAGAAATATAGAAAAAAACAGGGATTTTGTCCTAATACCATAAACGAAACGTTTCCAATTAATATGCAATTATGTCTGACTTTTATTCAAATTTCCTATCTAAAAAGCTTAAAATAAGTTGAAAATTGACAAAGTTACAGAAATAATACGTCTTTAAAGTCATATTTAAAAAAAAAACGAGGATGATATGTAAGAAAGCTACACAGAATTTAGATTTACAACAAAGAGCATACAACAAAAAACGTTATTGATTAAAAATTAAGATATATGTACATTATGGTGTCCCAAATACTTTCTTTCGCGATACCCGATACGCATACCCTCAAACTTTTTCCTTTTGACCTTAATAACATATTGTATTTATATACAGTTTTATTGTTGTAGGATGAGGATGTCCCGTGTCGACTTGAATTTGAAGTTTTGGTCTAGGACTTGTTCTGGGATAACCACACGGTTGGACAACATTTTAATTTTACATAAACAATCGGGTTTATCGCACACACACTGGAGCTGAAGCCTATTAACCCTTCGATTTGTGGGAAGGCCCCTAGGGACCTTTTTGTATTTAGTTTGCCTATATCTTTGTGTTCAATGCATCATTGAAAAGAATTTATACATGGTCCCGCGCTTGTCACTCATCGGAGGGATAAATATACATTTTTAGTTCTTCAAGGACATTAAAAATACAAATTTCATTCAGGACATTTTTCGTTTTTCAGTAAAGGGCGTCTTTCACATCTGGCCCAGGTTGGTGTCGTGTGGGGGAATAAGTCAGAATTTGACCTGTTACAGTTACAGGGGAGAAATGATGGGTGTCTCTCGGTGAATGTTGGTTAAGGCCTGTTTGTACAACGTTGGTTCCAGTGGTTGGGCGATATGAGTCTGAATCTTATCAATGATTTCGTAGAAAGCCTAAAAGGTTGGTCTGTTTCCATTCATGGTATCCATTTTTTGCTGAGCATTAAGATGCATATGTTTCCTGACGAGGAAGTCCTGATATGATGTTCAGGCGACATGAGAAGGTACGCATTGGTGTGTTTTGACAGGTATGCAGGTTTTTACACTGCATCTCACTAGTTCCTGATGAGCAAACTGACGCAGCAGAATTTAAAACTGGCCCATAATTGCCTTGAACTAGTTCATTGCCAGCAACGTTTCTTTGTTGTTGAGCCTCTGTACTTTATTAAAAATTGCGAGAAAGGTCAGAGAGGTAGAAGTTTACTTTCAAACACAGCACAAGTGAAACATTTAAGACCGCTCCAGGAAGGCCAATACCGCCCTGTGTGCTTTAAGACGGCTATAAGCAAAAAATGGGGAATAAAACCACATATAGTACACTACATGTACACAGCTGTGATAAGACCCATCCCTTCTACGGGATCACCGTATAGTGGTCTGCTCTAAACAACACCTTGTCCAGAGCCAAGGTGGAACGAGTGCAGAGGACGGCTGCCATACTCGTCACGGGAGTACTGCCCACTACGCCCACCAAATCTCTGGAAATAATATTAAATCTTCCACCAGTGGATCTCTACGGCAAACTTCGGGCCAGCTCACTGCAGGTTAAATACGATCCAACCGTAGAGAGACCTCAGATTCGGACACGTAAAAGTACTTGAAACTCTACCGGATAATCTACGACAGTTAGATTACATCACTCCTCTACTCTGTTTAGACAACAAATTCTCCACAAGAATCCCAGAGAGGAACGAATGGGAAGGGGCCACAGACTTGCACCCAGGGTCACAGCCATATATACAGATGGTTCCAAATTAACCAAAGAGTGGGTACCGGGATTTACTCTGACGAACTCGCACTAAACCTGTTTTCGTTTACTGGACATTGTAGCGTCTTTCAAGCAGAGCTAAACGCCATAATGGAGGCGGCTCGTTGGCCCACAACCTCCGCCCCTCCAGAACGGCCTATCGCTATCTTTTCTGACAGCCAGGCTGCTCTCAACTCTCAACTTGCTGGCATCAAAATGCTCCTTGACTGTTGTATGGGACCCTGAACATAGGGACATTCCAGGCAACTGCCTAGCCGACGAGCTGGCAAGGAGGGAGACGAAAATATCTGAGGTCAATTCTGCTCAGAATGCGGGTATAACTCTATTCTCCTGCAAACACAGACTGAAGACTGAACTCATGAAGGAGGTAAACACCAGGTGGGCTGCGGAAACCAACTGCCATACTACCAGGTTAGGATACCCCTCCAACCATTTTTGTCGCACTGCAGGGACGAACACTATCTCTGCCATTGCCCTACCCTGGCCAACATGCGCAACCAACTCTTCAACAATCACTTTCTGGATTGTTTACCCGATTTGAACTCGGCGGGCGTCCTCGACTTTTTGTGCTATATGAAACGCACTTGGTGGTTCTATTACTAAGCGAGTGAAAGAGAAAAATTTCTTCGGCCAGTGGTACCACAACGGGCTTTTCCAGTGGAGCGCGGGGCAGCCACTATAACCTAAACTAACCTAATCTTAAGCGTAGGAAACTCCTGGTGGCTAAGGAAGTTTCGAAATGTAAGTAGAAGTTAAACGGGAGGTAGATGGTACGCATGAACCAAGTGTGTGGGTTTAGAGGGGTATGATCCAGTGAAGTCCTTGGCTAATACTAGGTGGTACTACCAATAGAGTATGGTTTGAAAGCTTGTCTGAATGAAAGTTGATCAAATTCATCAACGATTTGAGCTTATTTTTTATGCGTGCGATAAACAAGAAAAATTTTGTATGTGAGATTGGAAATCTTGTAGTAACTTCGGTATAACTTCAAATCCAAAATTTCAACTTCAAGTCGCCACAGCTTATCGTCATTTTACAGGTAAAAATTATGAGGGTTTCGCGAAGGGGGCGAATTATGTCTGTATCTTTGTAATTTTTTTATAGTAAATTAATTGGAACAGTTTGCTTTATAGGATTGGGAATAAAACAACCTGTTTTTCCTATATTTCACGTATTTTCTTACATTCCCAGCTGTGCGCGGCCACTAAATCTCATCAGTGCTTCGACTATGGCGAGGTAAGTGGAAAAAATAGTAAACATGGACCGATTTCGCTGAAACTTGACATGGTCTCTAATTTTTCTTAGAGATAGAGAATTATGAAATAGGGTAAGGAAATGCTATGATTTAAAAAAAATTTAGTCTGTACTCTCTCTATTATTAGAGAAACCTAAATAAGAAATATGGGTAAAATTGGCCCACTGTAACGTCTACAACTCGCAAAAAATATCGGCCCAACCGTTAAATGTGAGGACATTTTTGTTCATTTTTTTTTCTGCTTTCCACTCTCAGTCATACAAAATTAATCTTGAAAATTATATTGTACATAGGTGTAAATGAGATCATATCTAACAATTTTTGGGTGATCTTTCGATTGTTCGAAAAATTCTTTTCGCGAAATTACGCAAAAAGAAACTGAAACCCTAAAAATTATGAAAATCGAAAATTACATATTTTAGCGAAAAGATCGAATGATATATTCGGAAACTGCTTGAAATTCTCTGAAATGTGCATCTAACTTAAAGACCTGACGAACCTTTACTAAATTTTTTTTACTAATAATTGGGTCGATGAGAGCCAGCCTACCGTCGCGTGGTAAACAGGGGTGGTTTTTTCTTATTTCAAGCACTTTCTATAATATGCTCAGTTAGACTTAAAGAAATAATTTAACTGTGGTTGGTAGAAATCGATAAAGGGGTTACCGAGATAAATGTGGGCGGAGCCAATCCCATTTTCTAAAAGTTTATAGAAATCTTATTTCTTGTGAAGAGATTGCTGTGACTACCAACTTTTAGTAAATTACCGTTTCTAAATTTCGAAACATTAAAGTTTTCATATATTTGAAATTTACCGTTATATGAAAAGTGGGCATAATTTTAGTCCGATTTCAAACATTTTCATGTCAAGTACATTAATTATACCGAGTATGGTAGAAATTGATAAAGCGGTTACCGAGATACACATATATAATCATAAGTGGGCGGTGCCACGCATATTTTCTAAAAAAATGTTATAATCGTATTTCTTAATAAGAAATTATCGCAAACATACATTTTGAGTAAATTTGCTTCAGTAGTTACTGATTTGTCGCAGATTTCGTACTTATGTAAATTGCCGTTGTATGGGAAGTGAGGGTGGTTATTGCCCGATTTCGAAAGTTTTCAATCCTCTTTTATATTGGACCAGGTCAACACTTGCACCAAATTTGGTAGAAATTGGTAAAGCGGTTATCGAGATATACACATGAATTCATAAGTTGGCGGGGCTACGCCCATTTTCCAAACATGTATAATATTCGTATTACTCGTTAATATATCATTGCAAATATAAATTTTGAGTCAACAAGTTTTAGTAGTTACTGATTTATCTGCAAACAACCGTTACATGGGAGTTGGCGTGGTTATTGTCCGTTTTCGCCCATTTTCAATACCATCCGTCCTTATCCCAATAGAAATACACGTATCGAGCTTCGTTGGGATATCTCAATTTTTACTCAAGTTATCGTGTGCACAGAAGGACGGATGGACGGACAGAGAAACATGGCTTAATCGATTTCTATTTTCATTCTGAGCATTTTGGTATACATATGTATGTCAACATCTATCTCGATTTCTTTAGGTCGTTACAAACAACCGTTATGTGAACAAAGTTAATATACCCTTGTGCACAAGTGTGCTCGGGTATAAAAATAGTAAACATAATGAAGTAATAGAATAATTTTTTACTTCAACATTTATTTGGTAAAATCCAATAAATTTATTCCAGCTATCTGTTACTAACTTGCACATCATCAGAAAACTAAAAAGATGTTACTCTGGCAATAACCAAAACCCTTTGAACTATGCTTTGTCTGCAGCACCACAATTTGGCTCTCATGGCTTCAAGTTAAAGCAAGTTTATTTCCAAGTAAATTTTTTACGAAAAAAGCAAAAATACAAAATAAATGAAATGCGAAAAGGCCATCACTCTTATAAAATTGATTAGAATTAAAAAATAATACCTGTTATTGAACGGTTCACAGCCAAACGCATGCAAATTGGTTAGTTGATATCGCAGCGGTTCTATTGCTTCTTTGGAAATGTACCGTTCGTAGATATGGGCGAATAAATGATGTGAAATTTTGTATGTACGACTTTTACTTTCGCCTCTCTGAACTAAAAAAGATTTTTTCTATCAAATGTCACCATGACTTTTTTCCACCCACCTCCTTATAGTCACAGCAATGTGCGGCGCACTATGGGACAAAAGCGGCTACAGCGTCTCAAAAATCTGTAACTTTTTTATTTGTTGAGCCAAACTTCCAATTTTTTACCTTTGGCCTATGGGCTATAAAATAATGTAACTTACATGGCAATATTTTTTTTGTCACAAAAAATAAATGTTAAAAATAAAAAAACTGATTTTTTATACAAATTCGACATATAAACATAATAAATTCATTTATTCTTTAATATAATTACGTTATAACACTATTATTACATATACGTAGTTATTTATGTATATGTTTAAAAGACTTTAAGCTTCGTCAAACAGCAATTCTTCGTTGACTTCATTACCAAGAATTAGATTTATATAAACAAGCTAGGAAAACATCTTCATTTGTCGCTGATCGGGAGCACTTTCGTGCGTGGTTTAATTTTTTGTAGTTTTTATTGCGAGACTACTGGGCAGCTAAATGTTAAAATCTTGTGACCCGAAATGGCGTTTAATACCACCCAAGGCACATTAAACAAGGTAGTCGAAGTAGAGCAAAGTCAACCTAGAATGTCAAAACGAAAAGAAATGTTAACACGTTCGACCAATCAAAAAGCAAGCCAATGTATGTGTATGTGAATGTTTATATGAATGTAACAGTTTGACAATTCAGATTATTCACGAAAAAAAAAAAAAAAATTGCAGTCCTGCTAAGAATACCTTGTTAAATGTGCCAAATCTTTCGGGGTTAACAGACTTTTCCGGTACTAAGGTCTGTCGAATTTTTTATAATCTTTTAATGAGATCTTCATCAACTCCAGTAAGTTCCGCAGTGCAGTGGTAGTTCCCGAAAAATCGACGAGCATAAGTGCCATCATTGCTGTTTCCGCTTCTTTGTCGAGGCTTATCAATATGTAGACCCATCTTGATTCGAAACAGATTTTGTACAAGTCTTTCTCTGCTTTAATTGTTTTGTGTTCGGGAGTGGTGGCTGTAAGAAAGGTGTAAAATCAACTTCTTGTAAAATCAACGTGTATGCAAAGTCTACAAACCGTACTTATAGGCTATTTCATTTTCGGATTTTGAGGATACTTTGTTTAAATAATTAATTTCAATGGGCTTAGCACCACATATTGTATATACAGCACCAGAACTTGTACCTGTAAAAACTTGATAGCCCTGCCAGATACAGTACTTGTACGTTAATACCGGAGAAGTATCCGAAGGAAGTAGCGTACGTAGCGTAGAGAGACGCCACATTGAAGGCGTTGAGTTTGTATAGCCGCCTAGGTAAAAGTGAAGTTAACGGTTGTAGGATTAAAATATGTTACACATACTTCTTTCGTGAATACCTTTAATATTAAATTTATTTTACTTTATTGTTAATAATTTGAAATGAAAATTAAGTTTTTCAAAAATTTTCATTATTATTCAAAAAGCTTTTTAAAAGAAAATACATAAATATATTCAGAGCTCAACTTTAAATAATTTATTGCAACTATAATTGGCGATGCTGCCTTAATTTGACGAGGCCATACTTTTAGTCAAGGTAACTAATATTAGATCCGCATCAAAAAAAAAATAGCAGTCACTGGAGTTTAAATTTGCTGTGAATTTCATAAAAATACGATCTAAATCTTACGCCACTAAACGACCAGTTCGAGCAGCTAATACTAAAGCAATACATTTCTGAATATCTGGACGCGGTTCTACATCAAATTCATATTCATCTATAACAACAATATAAATTATAACTATAACAGCGAAGGCAAGCAAACAAGAATAGCAAACCCAGCAGCATCAAAGACAACAACTACAACAATTATAACAACAACATCAAAATATAAATAAATTTACGTAACAACGGCAGATACCAGATATCAATGGATCTATTAAGCAAGAATTCATTTTGAAAGATAAGCTATTCAGTTTTAATTATTGTTATTAATACAAATTCTTTCATATTAGATAAATACTATAGTTTTGTTATTTGTAAATTACTCATTCCCTTCTAAGGGCCGTTTTCTAATATACCCTTTAAATTTATGGCCATTCTATCGCCTCGATAAACGCATTTTCGTTTTCTCATCCGCGCATTAATTTCTCGGATCGATAAATTGTCGCCTTTAAAAATGTGTACCCAACTTCAAATTTTGGTTCATGATTCAGATAAATAAGATATCTGAAACAAGGTTTTGGTTTTGGCTAAGAGCTGCTTTTGCAGCTCCGGTAACACAACTTCATATGGTTAGGTTAGGTTAGGTAAGGTGGCTGCTCCGTGCAAGCCTCGCAAACGCTGGACACCTGAGAAGGTAGTGTTGAGGTGAATCCACCTCGTCATCTTCCAGGCAACTGCGACATGCGGAGTCCGGTAGTATGTTCAACCTTACTGCGTGGATACCGATTGGATAGTGACCCGTTAAAACCCCCACCAGAAGTGAGAGCTGTCGCTTTGTGATTGTGAGGAGTGCCCTCGACCGCCCCCGGTCCACCCTTGGCCAGAAAGACCTTGCGATCGCGCATGTCGTGGTTTTCGCCCAGCGCTCGCCGAGCTGACATGAGGCCCATATATCCAAGAGTGTACGACAAGCGATCAATGGCACCCCCAACCGCTCTCTTTCTGGCGATGACGTTTCACGAGTATCTCCCCTGGCCAATTCGTCAGCCACGCAGTTCCCCTCAATGTCGCTATGACCCGGGACCCAAATAAGTCTAATACAAAAGTATTCCGAAGCGACCGAAAGAAAGAGCAGACATTCCTTAACAAGGTTGGAACGCACCTCCAACAAACTTAAGGCCCTGATAGCCGCTTGGCTATCAGAATATATA
>JAPVRG010249059.1:0-10836 GCA_029783565.1 Rhagoletis cerasi
TCCGATCTCCCTTATTTGTAAAATATCATTGTTGCCCACACTAAAAAGTTTACTGATAGGGAAAAGGGATATTTCCATACCCTATATACCATATATGTACACGTATTTTCTTAAACAAACCTTCCTGCAGAGAACTTATTTAATTTGCAAAAGCCGGAAAAAAACATTTGCTTAGTTAATAAATTAAAAATTTGTATGGCTCACTTCATTTCAAACGTTTTTTCTTTTGTTTATAAAAATTATAAAAATTAAATTGAGCGAAAACAAAAAGCAAAGTCAAATAAAAGTAAAATAATCAACATTGAGCTGCGTCAAAATGAAAATAAGGGAGCACGAATTTCGATGTGAAGCAAAACTCTCTGGGAAGACAATACCTATAATAATTGTACCATGGGCTTGCACCATACATTAATCTACGCGATTCGGTATAACTTACTCTAAAAGAGACTCACCACCTTTATTATTGATGGTGCTGTCACATCCAGTGCAGGAATAAATAGAATTCCACTTGAAAATTGGGCAGAGGCTAGGGCAATATCATACAACCGATCCCCATGCGTTATTTCGATTATAGCTGCTGAAAGGCTCCTGCAAAGAAAAGGAGGCTGGTGCGGGGCATAACCCTGAGCTAGCTTATGCCCATTAACCTACTTAACCCTCACAGTACTCTTAGTTGCCCTTTGCAGCTAGGGATCCTGCAACATGCTGATGGCGAAACTCTGTTTGGTGGTTAGCCTGTGTGCCTATGGCCGAAGCATCCTCATTCCGATCATTGTCTCCTATGGAACGATTCTTGGTCGACTCTTTCTCCTTTGTCTAGCCAAAATCTTTTTAATATGGAATCTAGTGATATGGCTAGATGTCTCAAGTTGGTGATTATAACCGCGGTCTTTGACAATGCACCGATTTTCTTTGTTCTACCAAACATCAAAATCCCTAGGATTATTAGTTATCGACTGCGGATTAGAACCAAAGGGCTTCTACTGGTCATAAGAGGGTTCGAGTTCAGGCGGGCTTTCAGTAGATTTCCCTGCTCACGCGCAGTCAGTAATTATTGTCGACTTTTCACTTTCGTCACGCGGCTCTTTAGCCCTATATATAAACTTTCTTATTCTGATCTGTAGACAATCCTGTCTTCAGTTTCTGTCAACTTTGTCATTGTTTCGTGGTCAGTTGCCGGTACCAAGTGCAGGTATTAATCATGTTTTAGACCTCGTGATATACTGTAGTAGACAGAATTTTTTAATTCGAGGCTTGCAGTCTTGGAGAAATAACGTTTTTTCGTGCAAAATTACTTTTCTTAACGAGTGTCATATTGAAACCAGACTTAATTTGTATAGCACACTTTCTTACATTTAGGAATTTGACCAGACAACGAAAGTCCAACCAGCCCTGCGCATTTAAATTTAGTCAGCAAATATAGCAACTAGTCAGCTTCAAGTGGTTTGATTGTAGGAAGGAGACCAAGAGTATTCATTAGTTGAGTCGCGGATCGATGTGCTTTCAGTTTTGGTAGCCGAAGAAACTTCTAATTCTAGACCGCTGGTATTTGAGTCAGTGTCTGTGAATCTGTCTGCGTGTATCAAATGGCTCTGCTGTAAGTTGCGCTAAGTAGCCCATTCACCGCAGAAGCTGTCGGACTGACATCCGTAATTTTTATCCCCAAAAGAAAAGTGTTAACCTACGTATTTCTGTTTCCACGGCGTGTTAAAACTGGAAGCCAACCAACATAATGCCTCCGCATATTAAATTTAGGCACGGCCCTGCCCATGCATCGCCTGATGCAGCTTTTCTACCCTTGAGATGATTCCAAGGAGGTACAGCTCAGTAAGCAATCTGAAAGAGGGACGGTTGAGATCGAAAGACCGACTGGCCTCTAACACCCACGTCTCCGCTCCAGGAGGATTTTTCTTAAACACGTTCCTTCTCCAGGAGTTTTTCTACCGCCGCGGTGACCGACTACCGACAGCCAGTACTCTGGTCAAAATTTTTTGTATACCCTCCCACATGTTTTGTTGCCTATCACTGTTCATGTGATACCGAATCCCCTCATGAGAAGTAGAACTTTTCCCTCTAAATATCGAGCCCTAACCAAAACTAAGTGACGTCTTTTTCAAAATTTTAATTACTAGAGCGTCTAGTAGATGAATTTCTGCAGCAAAAAAAAAAATTAAAAAAAAAATCTCGCTTATGCTTTTTTGCGGGTTAGGGCTCGATATCTTCAAGTTCAAGAAAATTGTTACTTTTTCTATTGTAACTTACCCGGCCAGGTTAAAAATGCCTTCGTTGCTGCTGGCATCTTAAGCATTTTTTCCAAACAAAGTGGAAGTCAAATATACACACATATACAGGGTGTCCAAGAAGTCGACGTCAAGGCGGAAACGGGTGACAGGCCAGGACAAAGTGGCGCTACTCTCTTTCTCGCTCACACTTCGTAAAATGACTCTCTGCGTCTCACTAAAACTGAATTAATGGCTGTCTGCAGTTCTCAAGAAAAATCACAAGAAATATTTTTATTATTTCTGTTACGTGAAAATTTACTTGCTGTTGCTGTAAATTTTCTTGAAAAAATAAATATTCGAGCATTTTTTTCTTAAGAGCTGCATACTAATTTAAGAAATTTTGATAGAAGAAAATTTCTTTTCTATTTCTTTTTTTTTTACTTGATAGCTGCAGACAGCCCTTTACCTTGAATGTTACTGCTTTAAGGAAAGTCTTTGGTACACTAAAATCATTGTAAATAAGTAAGAAAGAATTTTTTAAAACTGAGTTTCTTTACAAAAATCAAAATTGTCCATAATTTAAGAAACAATCTAGCAAGTGGCATACCATTTTGGAATTCTTATTAAATGTTACAACTTTCGAAGTTACTTGCCAAACTAGTCTAGTACATTTTTTTTTAGCACAGTCAGTTAAAATTGGGCGAAGCATTAAATTTCAAAGTTTTTTTCTTTTGGCAATAAGCGTAATTTTCTTTCAAGCTAGAGCAGTTGGCTATAAATTTTAGACGACAGTTTACAGAAGCATTACTCATAATTATATAATAAAAATAAAATTGAGAAAAGGTAGAAATTTGTAGTAAGGGGAATTAAAAAACCATCACAGAGTGTAGATTTTTTCATTTTTTTTTTATCGCTTATGTTTCTAAGAATACAAGACATAGATTTTTTTTATATTTTCTGTTTCAAAAGATGTCTGAAAAATAAAAGTTTGTCAGAGTCCTACTTCAAAAGTATTGGATATGAATATAGGTGCATGGACATAGTGTATGGTCTGTACTTGACACCCTGTATATATCGTTTATTTCCACTAGTTAAAAACAATGCAATCTATCAAATTCTGCAAACAACTCAAGCTGTCAACGCATATTTGAAATATTAATAGCCTGAGCGACAGTGAAATTACATAAAATTGCGTATACGCCGTGGCCTGCCCTATAAATACAAATTTCTCATTTCATCGATTGTTAAACGCTTTATGACATATGAGAGGAATGTTTAAGGCAGGTATGATTAAATTAAAAAGAGACTTCACAATAAACCGATGACAATGAATAAGATTACCCGACATTCTTTGGCAAGAAGTAATATTTTTGCGTTGCATTTTTTATCGTAGAAAAAACGGCCCTTTCTTAAGAAATATAAGATTTCGGACTGGTCTACAGCTGAGCTGACGAAGCACCAAGTACCTCGGAATTATACGCGATAGCAAACTGTTTTGGCGGCTCAACGTAGAAAACAGAACGGAGAAATCCTCAGTTGCGCTCTATGCAGTCTGCGAAAGATGCTGGGCTGGTACTAGGGCGTTCGATTATTCGCCTTGTTTCGAAAACCGGCTTTCGAGTTATTCAAAAAATGGAAAGAATGTATGTAGAGTATGTATCTTGTGAATGAGACTACGCTATCCACTGAACCAGACTGACTATGCAAAGAAAGGGGCATATTAAGTCGAATTTAAAATTAGTTGCAGCTTTTGAAAATTATGTCAAAAAGCTGCAACTAACTTTCTTATCGACTTTATTTTGACTATGAATATATCCCATCACCTATTATAGACATGCCTTGAAGGACATTCGTCGAAAATCAATCAACACCTTCGTCAACTCTCGCCCTTTGAATTCCACCATCGGAGACCAACAACCACCTTTCTCAGACGTAGAGCTCGCGTCGCTTCGTGAGACGCGCGATACTTCGACACAACTCCATTCTGGATATTGTATAAGGGCAAACTACTCTGCCTATTTTGAATAAGATACCCCGACGACGCTAACCACCTCTTCACATTTCCCTACATGTAGTCGATTCACTGATTTCGGCAGAGTCTAGTAAGCTGGTACAACAAAAGCAACAGTGAAAAATTTTCTTTCGGTTTTCCTTTTACTTTTTTTCGTAATTGTCTGCAGTGGGAAAAGTTCCAGTATTCAGATATAAAATTAAAAAAACTCTAGTTCCATTTTAAATTAATTAAATAAATAACTAGAATTCTTAGATTCTGGTATACCTATCGCCTTCTCTTTTATATTGCATCTTACGCCGGAAAACCTGACTGCCAAAAATTTAGCGTTCAAAACTGCTGCTTAGCTCCCTTTTACGGAGTAGTTTGTCCGCAAGCCTTACGATCACAGTAGTATAGCGTCAACAATTTCTGGGTGGACAGGCTGCGAGATCTCAGATCTGTACTTTCCAGCATATAAGATCCACTATTGAGTTCGACAGGTAGTAGGAAGGCATGAGCATGCCTGACTCGATGCATATGTATGCAGACGGACCAGAAACGGATGAGCAAGTAGGCGATGCGCAGAATTTGAATTTAGTAAGTCTTACTTATAAGCTGCCGGAGTATTGTGCCATTTATAGGCAGAGATTTTAGCTATAAAAAAAGGCGGCGAAGCTATGGACAATAAGCCTGCTGTAAAAGCATTAAGGTAGGAAGAAAAGTGGTAGAGTACCGGACAGACATGGCTAAATTTCATATATGGTGATACGGAGAGACACCTGTATTGCGTCTCGGGGCACACTGACATGAGACTTTCCACGGAATGCGCTCTTTCGAAAGACTCACCAATAGATGATCTGCTGGTCACACTACAAGTATTAAAACGGGAGAATGACCTGTAAACTAGGGTGGTTTGAAAAAAAAGCTTTTTCGAAGGCGCTGTTCTAATAGTGGGAAAAAGTTGTTGTAGCATCACAAATAACTGCGCAAAATTTCAGGTTGACCAGATACAAATTTTTCATGATTTTGTGTCAACATAGGTGACCTTTTTCTAAATTTTTTGCAGTAAAATTTTTTTTTCAGCGAAATTCTAAAAACTGATATGTATTCTACATAAAATTGCTCAAATTTTGATATAGAAAACATTTACATTCGTACAGATTTTCTTTCTGTTAGAATTAGTTTTATGCCAAAAAAGATTTTAAGAAATAGAAAAAATTTCATACGAAAATCTATACGAATGCCAAAGTTTTGTATATTAAAATTGGTGTAATTTTGTGTAAAATTAAGATCAGCTTTTGAAAAATTGTAAAAAGTCTGTTGGGACAAAATCACGAAAAACTTACAGCATCCTGTATCTCAAAATCTAGACGTGATGGAAAATTCGGGTGGCATTTTCGGAATCAGCAGGCCCGAATCAATATAAAAGCTGATATTTCATTAAAAATGCATTCCAAAAAAATTTTATTTTGTTTCCGTGTTTTACATAAAATTGTCAAACTTTGGCAGAAATATTATCTGATCAACCTGAAATTTTGCACAGTTATTTTGGATTAGTAAGCACAACTTTTCCGCACTATTAGAATACCGCCTTGGAAAAAGTTTATTTTTTTTCGAAGCACCCTCCAGCAAGAAAAGACTTATCGCTTAAGCAAAAACAAAAAACAACCGACTTCAGTTCTCTTATAAAAATTTAAGAGCACCGTTAATTACTTCATGCTCCGATGATCGGAACTAAGCCAAATTAGAATGAGACCACCCTTGAAGTACCACCTTTCCGATAAAAGAATAATAAGCGAAAACGGTTCCCGTGGTCCAAAGTTATGCGGTAACATGCATAAAAAAAGAAAGAAAAATATTCCGACGAATTGATAAGCTCCTCTTTTTTTGAAGTCGTTTAAGGAGAACACTATTTGTTGGCATCACATGCCTTTCAGTTAGGTCTAACTTATGATCAGATTTTCAGGAGATGCGAAACGAATGAGGAGTCTGTGGAGCACATCCTCTGTGAATGTCCAGCCCTTGGTAGGCTGTATCTGCGAAGCGTTCTACGCAATGGCTAGCCAGTCCAACTTAATCTAAATAAATAAATGGTAGTCTCTCACAAACTAACTCAGCTACAATGGACAAACATACAAAACAAGAACTGAACTGACGAAAATTAAAAAAAAAACTAAACTATGACAGTCAGTACTCCTCCAAAGCCAACTACATAGTTTTATATGGTTTAAAGTTTTCTAATTGTGTCACTATATTAAAAAAAAACGATCATGTATAACGCGTAATAGACATATCAATCAATGTCAGAGTAAACAACGTACTTGACATTTGCGATGACTTTTCAGCCCATTTAATTGTCATTGATTGAGTGGTTATGCGTTTTATTTGCGTAAGTACACTCATTATATTTGACCTAGTATAGGTAAAATGTGCGGAAGCTTTTTGCGATTTTAGGCCTCAGGCTAATATAAATACCCTTGTACTTTAGACAAATTATAAGAAAAAATCAAAATTTTCGTTTGCTAGTGCAGTTTTATTGAAATCATGAACCAATTGTTATTTAACTTTATTTTGCATCATTTCTCGAATGCAAATATTAATGCAATGGTATTTTTCAATTGTTGGAGTTTGCAGAGTGAGTAGAATTAAGCGCTTAAGTAATATAAATTGCAAGTTAAAAGAATAGCACCATAACATTTTGAGCACTTTTGACTATTTTTCTTTTGTTTGTTAAATGTTCATAAATTTTTTTATAAAAGTATAGCTCATTAACTATATAACAAAAACCATAAAAATCAAATTTCAAACTTTGTACAAAAATAAAAAAAAAAATAAACAAAGTTCCATCAAAATTTTAAGCTTTTAATTCGAATTTCTAGAAAAATTGTTAGTATGCAATTTTATAGCTGATTAAATTTTAGTATAATAAAGTGTAAGTTTGAAGTTGATAAGAAATTCAGTTGATTTTTGATAATTTTTTTTTTGCTGGCGGTGTCACGCATTTTCCTCTATGCAAAGTATGCTCCAAATTTTTTTTATAAGGAAGAAAGTGCACAGCACCGTCAGCAAAAAAGTTATTAAAGATCAAAGTTATGAGAAATCAACTTTAATAAAATAAAATTTAAAAGGTTGTAAAACTGCATACCAAAAATTTTTTCGCATAAATTTTAACTAAATAGCTTGAAATTTTGATGAAACTTTATTGATTTTTTTTTTAATTTTATGCAAAGTTATAAATTTGGATTTATGTAATTTTTATTATATAATGAGCTGCACTGTTATTAAAAATTAATGAACATTAAAAAAAATTGGTAAAAATGTTGTGGTGTTATTATTTTGACTTGCACTATATAATAAGCGTGTTAAAAAAAAGAAAGCATCAGTGTAGATTGTGTAGATTTTTTAAGATTACGAACATTAACAAAGTCCCAAAGGATTCTTTCTCCCAAAATATTAAAATTGTTGAACTGAAAAGCTCATGAGACTTCGATAGTAAAAAATTTGTATATGCCATTATTGTACAAAGATACCGAATTCATTAATTGATTTCTTTTGCAAACAAAATTTTTTCAGCCCAGCAACATTTAATGCATATGACCAACGAGCGAATGTGGTATACACGCTTCATAGGTATTGAGTCAATCGACTTATCAGGTGACTTTGAGCATCGTTACTTGCTACATAGCCGTTCAATTTTGGGAGCCTACTTAGATATGAACTGTAATAAGTCGGAGGACGTAATGAACACAGTGAGTAGTAACCCCCATAGCTCATAATAAGAAGCTCAGCACCACGTTTTTTTCTTAATATCTAAAAACTATGCGAAAACAAACAATACTAAGAGCACAAGAATCGTAAAGTAAGCAGTTAAGGTTAACTTAGCCTCTTTCTCGATGCTCCCCTTTAGCATGCAATCCAGGCTATGCAGAGACCAATGATTGTATACCTCGTCACGACGCTGGATTACTGCATCGCCTAGAGGGGTCTGTTGTCTTATCGGCGTCTTTTCTGAGCAATAAACTCTTTTAAGCACTTCAAGTTACCGGGATTGGTCCTGGATTTATGTCTGTTTCCAGCGCCTGGAGAGTATTTAACTTGAGGACGGGGAAGCTCTCATATCACCACTAGGTATTTCAGACCAATCAGTCTTCCATCGTTTTTGTTGTAAATCTTGCAAATGATTGATCTACACACAAGAAACGAGATGATATAGCAGTGGAAGGTCAATCAAAGTCGCCATGCATAAAATTGAGCAATTGATGAAGGATATATTTGCGTACAGAGACTTCATAGCAGTGGCCTTTCTTGACTTCTTCTGGTTGTTTGGCACTGTAATATTCTACTTATATAAAGCACGCCAGCTATTTATCTTTGTTGAAAGGCTTATACAGCTCATCGTTCCATCCTCAGCAGTATCCGGGGTCGTCAATGTGCAAAGGTCCGTAAATCTGCCACAGAAATTTTTTCTCGAATACTCCAAAGGCCACTTCATCAGATGATGTCATTGTTTAGGATTCTATGCCATATAGTAGCACGGGCATGATTAGTTACTTATAATTTTATTTAGACTGTAAAAGAATTGCTTGCATGTGCTTCATTGCTATACCTCCGTACCTAAGCTGTAGAATAACTTGCGACTTTGCCTGTACGATGCACGCTTTCAAACCCTTGAAGTAGGCGATGATTGGTCAGGGCATCAAAACAGCTCAGTAGAAAGCATGATATTGTTGTACATATATTACAGATATGTACTATATAAACTCCAGGGAGCGGGTACATATTTCTATGACTTGCGAGGTAAACTTATTATGTATATTTAAGAAATGGCATCCCTCGAAATTGCCTACAAAATCCCAACTTTATTACAGTAGGTCGAGCGAGACCTCGATATTAAGGTGTTTTTAACAATTGCCTACTAAGGCCATTCATGAGATTTATATATATTCCTGGGGTCTAAATGAACCTAGTTAGATTTGTTAACCTTTTGCTTTTTGGCGGAGCGATGAAGTAAGAGGTTGCTGATGAGGAAAAGCTGTCGAGCAATGGTCTATGCAAGAGTCTTAATCACATATGTAGTTAAAGTGGAATTTAGGAGTACTTTTAATTTATGACTTGGTCGTCTGCAAATAGTATACTCGCTGTAAGTCCCCATATGACTCTTCGACTTCATCTCTTGCACTGAAGTCAGCGTCCATCGAAGTTGCAAGTAGCTGAATCAGGTTTATGCACTCTTATGTTCTTGGAGGCTTCGACTTTATCTCGGATAAAGAGCTTATGCGCTGCATGGCCGATGAGTTGGCTTAGAAGGACACTCTCACAGCGGTCTAATAAAATAAATAGAGAGTGAGAGTATTTTTAGCTTTCTGCAGGCAATTCTTGGGCAGATGGGTTTCATGTCAGCTCAGGGAAGATCTGGATAAATGCAATCTCAACTTATATCTGGCCAGGCTTAACCGAAGTCTGTCAAGAGATTTTCCAACTCACATGCAAAAAAAAACAGTTGGGGTGTCACAGATTTCCGCAAGCCCTTAGCCGAGCTTCTGCTTTCGGAGGATTACAATTGCCTCCGAGAGCCGACCGCTATTTGAAAAACTTTTTTTGGAGGCTGCTCAGACCAGGAATCGGGTAGTCGTGCTAACCTCTAACTATGGCAGAAGCAATGAAGATATTATGTCGGCTGCATTCTTATTGACTGTACGATGATTGGATTTTTGGAGATTTGCAACAACTATTTGGAAAAAATCCCAGAGTAACATCCATCCTTACTAGAGCCTGCAGCGATAAACAGCCTGCGATATAGGCCCTGAAAAATACTCGTAACAACTTAAAAATAGTCCATGTATGGAAGTTGGTTCTAAACTCTGTTGCGAAAAGCAAAAAGTTTGAAATTATGTAGGTACCATATAAAGCAATGGCTGAAAAATTTGTGAACTTTGGTTTTGCGACTAAATCAATGGAGTCAGGTCCCGATTTTTCAGGAATTATCAGGCGTATCCGGTATTTAGTGAGCAAGAGCTGGAAGGACCTGGAAACCGTAGCAGCTGCAAAAAAAACTAAATGCTTCTTGAAAAATCCAAAAAGGTCGGTAGCAGAATTCCTTATGACGCTGAAAATGAAAGAGCTCCCATTGCTAGTTGGCTTAATCACGAAGCACAGTTGAGGTCTAGAATATTGTTACCATTTGTATTATGGAAGATACAATATGTTTCTCTTATCCGGAGGACGATGATAACACTTTCTCCAATTTTGTTGCGCTTTCGCTAGAGTAAGGTTGATCATTCCTTCAACGGATTTCACAGATTCGTAAAATTAAGTAAATAAATTTGTAATTTTTCTCCACTCTTCAGCTTAGCCGCTGGAGTCTCTATAATGAACACTACAACTGGTTGCTCTACGATCGCACAGCTGATCTGTATAACTTCAAACGCCTTTTTATGAATGCCAGCCTCTCTGTAGACGCAGAGCTCACTTATGCCAGTCTGAAGCCTGCTCTTATAGGCGCCAATACTGCTACAAATACAAACTCCTATATAACTTACGATGTCTATAACAATGGCTACGCCTTGGGTGGTAAACTGAATGTGACTATTGATCGCGAGATTCAATGCAATCGTGGGGATT
>JAPVRG010249061.1:0-10181 GCA_029783565.1 Rhagoletis cerasi
AACATAGTTTTATCTTGAACTGTTCAGAGAAATTCCTTTCAAGACCATTTTTAATAGCAAAGACTGTTTTATGTGAGTCCAAAAGTAGATATGGTACCGAAAGGAGAGGTTATCCACCCATTATCAAAAATGTATAGCCATAAGTATACATATTTACTTTTTAGGTAGATTTATCTACTTTTAGGTAAAATTTTTTCAACAAAGGTACAATTTGAAAATTTTGTTTTCATCACTGGTCTTTTGTGACGTCAACGAATAGGTGGATGCTGTCAAATCGACGAAGAGAGGGTTAGCGGTCCGTGATTGGCGCCACCTTTATTTTCTGCATCGTGCGTATGGACTAATTTTTTCCTTAAAAAATCGGGCTTATATTTACTTGTAGAGAAGCTTTTAGGTCTCATTTCGAGAACTCATCGAAGAAGAAGAAAATTGGTGAAAAGAAAGAGGGCACTTTGCGTAGTTTTTTATACGGCTTTTTTTGCTTATATTTTTTATTCACTTGAATAGGTACCAAAGTTCAACGTCCTTGTGCATTAATGGAAGTTAATGAATCTGTCTTGAAGCATTTAAAGGACAATTCCAAATATCACATAGAGAATATGGGCTGCAGAAAACTGCGAAAGTCATGGACCTGGGGTTCTTCTGATAAGCATTCGCGTATAAATCGATAGAAGTGTACTAATTGTTAATATTTAGCTGTTGTAGAAGCCCATAATAGTATGCAAAAAAAAAACGAAATATAGCCAAAAATAGAAAATAGAAGGCCCATTTAAAAAAAAAAAAACGATGTTCATGTTAGCATAAGGAAGATTAAAATTTCCAAAAAGGGACACTAATAAATGTACCACGTAAGGAATCGCAGCTGGAATTTCATAGAGCTTACATACCTTAAGAGGACAACTAAAATTTGTCTCAGACGGGAGACTTTGGTTTTTATGACTCCAACGGATTAACCGAATACATTTACAACTTCTGAAAGGTGGTACATTTTGCGACCGAGAAGGGAGAGTGGCAGTCTAAGAAGCGATGTCTTGTTATGGAAAAATTGAGGTAAAATTTCAAGCACCGAAAATAAAGAAAAATTCATACAAAAAAAACAACGTGATAAATATTTTCGGACATTTTTCGAATTCAATATTCCAGCAATAAATACACCGATTCGTATACAGGGGCTATAAAAACTAGAATAACAAAGCAAAGTCAAAATTTTAGCAGAGATCACCCAGTTACCGGCCATTATTTTTCACGACCGGCAACACCTCCTTGCTGCGATAAAAGTGGCAAGAGGCGAGACGTCCTTGAATTATTTAACATGCCTTTATGGCAACCTTCCTAAAGGGCTTTACACAAACACATTTAAATTAAGAAAATAGAACCCAAAACAAACGGTATAAAATAAAGAAATTAATTAGTGATATACTTTTTTGCCTTAATTTAATATTTTCCTTTCTTCCACTGTACCTGTTCAAGTAAATAAGAACTTTTTTTTAAAGGCGCATAAATATCAAACTACTCTAGGTTAGGTTAGGTTAGAGTGGCTGGCCCGCGCAGAGGACACGTAGGCTGGAAAAGCCCGTTGTGATACCACTGGCCGAAGCCATTCGTTTCTTTCCTCCCTTCCTTAGTAATTGAACCACCGAGTGCGTTTTATATAGCACAGAAAGTCGAGGACGCTCGCCGAGTTCAAGTCGGCTAGACAATCCATAAAATAGTTGTTGGAGAGTTGGTTGCACGTGTTGGCCAGGGCGGGACAATGGCAGAGATAGTGCACGATGGTCTCCTCCTCCTCCTCGTCCCTGCAACTGCGACAAAAATCATTGGTGGGGTATCCTAGCCTTTTACCGTGCGTGCCCAGCAGGCAGTGCCCGGTGATTACCCCTACTACTAGTCTTAGAGAGGAGCGGTCCAGCCGAGTAAGAGCTATGGATCGCTTTACATCAATCTTTGGCCAGATTTGCCTGGTAGTATGGCAGATGGTTTCTGCAGCCCACCTGGTGTTAACCTCCTCGATGAGTACAGCTTTCAGTCTGTGTTTGCAGGAGGTTAGAGGTATGCCCGCATTCTGAGCAGAATTGACTTCAGATATTTCCGTCCCTCTCCTTGCCAGCTCGTCGGCTAGGCAGTTGCCATGAATGTCCCTATGTCCAGGGACCCATACAACAGTCAAGGAGCATATTGATGCCAGCAGGTTGAGAGTATTCCTGCATTCTATGGCTACTTTGGACGTTGTTTCGTTAGATTTGAGAGATTTGATAGCAGTCTGGCTGTCAGAATAGATAGCAATAGGCCGTCCTGGAGGGACCGAGCCACCTCCATTATGGCGTTTAGCTCTGCCTGAAAGACGCTACAATGGTCCGGTAAGCGAAAACTGAGGTTTAGCGCGAGCTGTTCAGAGTAAATCCCGCTCCCCACTCTTTCGTTAAGCTTGGAACCATCTGTATATATGGCCGTAGACCCTGGGTCGAAGTCTGTGACCCCTTCCCATTCGTTCCTCTCTGGGATTCTTGTGGAGAATTTGTTATCTAAAGGGAGTAGAGGAGTGGTATAATCTAACTGTCGTAGATTATCCGTTAGAGTTTCAAGTACTTTTGCGTGTCCGAATCGGAGGTCTCTCCACGGTTGGATCGTACTTAACCTGGCCGCACTGCAGCCGGCACGAAATTTGCCGTAGAGATCCACAGGTGGAAGATTTAGCATTATTTCCAGAGATTTGGTGGGTGTAGTGGGCAGTGCTCCCGTGACGAGCATGGCAGCCGTCCTTTGCACCCGTTCCACCTTGGCTCTGGACAAAGTATTGTTTAACGCAGGCCTCCATACGGTGACCCCGTAGAAAAGGATGGGTCTTACCACTGCTGTGTACATCCAGTGTACTATATGTGGTTTTATTCCCCATTTTTAGCCTATAGCCGTCTTGCAGGCATACAGGGCGGTATTGGCCTTCCTGGAGCGGTCTTCAATGTTTCGCTTCCAGTCCAGTTTCTTGTCTAGAATAACTCCAAGGTATTTGACTTCGGTTGAGAGAGTAAGTGCCTCCCCATTTAAGGTGGGAGGTTTAAACAAAGGAGTTTTGTACTTCCTTGTGAAAAGTACCATTTCAGTCTTGGTAGGATTGACACTAAGTCCACATTCCTTGGACGACGTGTTTACCAGACCGACTGCGTTTTGCAATAACTCACTCAGGACCTGAAGATGTTTGCCCGTTGCCACGATTGCTATCTCATCAGCGTACGCTATGAATTGACAACCGGTGTCCTGTAGGCTCAGAAGTAAGGTGTTCACTGTTAGATTCCAGAGAAGAGGGAAGAGAACACCCCCTTGGGGAGTGCCTCTGGTAACATATTTTGCAATAGAACCATCCCCCAGTTGTGATAGAATAGTTCTCTTTTCGAGAAGGAGCCAACAAAATCCACCAGGCCCGCTGCACCCCCACCATGAGAAGGGAGTTAACAACAGACTTCGGGTAGACATTGTTGAAAGCGCCCTCGATGTCGAGAAAAACTCCAAGCGTGTATTCCTTTATGGCCAATCCTTTTTCAATCGTTGAAACGATTTCGTGAAGTGCGGTCTCCACAGATTTACC
Organism: Rhagoletis cerasi; assembly: GCA_029783565.1. Classification (NCBI taxonomy): domain Eukaryota; kingdom Metazoa; phylum Arthropoda; class Insecta; order Diptera; family Tephritidae; genus Rhagoletis; species Rhagoletis cerasi. The sequence continues at coordinate 3,581 of JAPVRG010249061.1, forward strand.
CTTGGAATATGCATGCTGATTTGAGGAGAGGTTGTCATTTTTTATATTCCGTCGAATATATTCATCGATGAGCCTCTCTAGAGTTTTAAGAAAGAATGAAGTGAGACTTATAGGCCTGAAATCCTTTGGATTCACATGTGCGGCCTTGCCTCCTTTTGGTATGAAAACAACCTTCGCCTTTGTCCACTCGTGGGGTATGTGGGTTAGAGTTAGGCAGGCTGTAAAAATCTGAGAAAGCAGGGGGCACAATATGTCCTTAGCTTTCTGTAGTTGAGCGGGAAAGATTCCGTCGACTCCCGGGGACTTGTAGGGCTGAAAGGACATTAGAGCCCATTCCACCCTCGCATCGCTTACGGTGCCCCCAACGGTATCCCCCAGAGACAGGTTGGTTCTAGGACCAGGCGAATAGCCGGAGGTGTCGTCCGAGCAGCCCGGAAAGTGAGTGCTCATGAGGACCTCCAGCATTTCGTTACATGATGACGTCCAGTCCCCGTTAGGCTTCTGGATAGAGTTCATACTTGAAGAGGATTTCGAAAGAACTTTCCTCAGCCTGTTGGCTTCAGAGTTCTCTTCTATGTTGTTACAGAAGTGTTGCCAAGATTCGCGTTTCGCTCTTATTATCGCTTTCTTGAAGACTCTGAGTGCGTCTTTGTAGGGTTGCCAAAGACCTGATTGCTTTGTTTGATTGAAGAGCCTCCTGCTGTTTTTTCTCAGTGCTGAAATCTCAGGATTCCACCACTGAGGTTTCTTTTTGCCCTTCGGGAGGGTGCTTGGGCAGGAGGCTTTGAAAGCAGCTCTCTAGATGTCCTCTACTTTTTCACCACATTTATTTAAAAGTCGATGTATGTACATGTTTATAGATATACTTCGTTCATAAAGAAAAAATTTACCTATTCGAATAAAGCGGAGAGTATACGTTTTTCAAAAAAATGAGTGTAAAATGAAATAGTATGTATAGATGCCAGGGAATTTCGGACCAACGTGAAAAATACATACTTATGAAAAAATCATAAAAATACCGTACATAAATACATACACCAATTATAATAAAATTAATAAACTGCTGAACATGAAAAAATTTGTTAGAAAAAAAAATTTAGGAAAAAAATATTAAATGATAAAAATAAAAAAAAAATACTTTAAATAGTTAAAATGGCGAAACATAACCTAAAATGCGCTTAAATCTTAAAAATTAATTTAAAATAAAAAATGACGAAAAAATAACTTAATAACTTTTCATGTTTTGGGTCTGGGACGTACAAATTTAACTTCTATAAATCTAGGAATCGCCTACGAAGCTTGAGAAAAAAGATGGCATTGCATCAAAATCCAAGCCCTGATAATGAGCATTCTATTGGTAGTGCAACATACCCATCGTGTATCCGAACTCATCGGGTTGTTCCTTATCTCGTTCCTTCTCCTGTTTGTTGAGCTTACAATTGCCAGCAGATGCTCGATCGATCTGTGTAAGGATGAAAAAAATTATGTAATATCCTCTAATCGATCATTTTAGGCAAAAACCTTACATCAATTATGTTAAAATTTTTATCGCATAATCAAAAATGGCTTTTCTGAAGACGCATTTAAATTTCGTAATATTTTAAGATATCGCCTTGTTTTTGTTTGAAGTAAACTATGTAAGTTAGTGCAACAAACGTAATGTTAAAAAAGGAACGAATTTTCAAAAAATGTCATTTGGTTCCTTTTACATTGATAACGTCCATAAATTTATCTTAAACATTAATTTTCAATAGTTTTCTTAGTCGAAATTGCATTACCTCGTAGCCAGATTCTGTGCGGATTCGGCCAGTCATATCCCGTGTGTCCTCTTCATCTTCGTCGTTGGCTGTATAATTCGCTGACGGTTTTGCACGAATAGAGGCAGTAAACGCCGCATTTCTGGGTGCTTCTTTCGCTGCCATATTCGGCTTATTCGTCGCCATAGGCGGTTCTTAAAATAAAATTTTATTATTTTTATTAGGACATACATAAGTACCAACATACACATGTACATATGTGCATATGAATGTATGCAATTTATTTTTTTATGAATTTGAATTTAGGCACCTGGAGCGAATTTAGATTTAGCTTGCACATATCCATTTTCACGTTGATCACGCTCGTTCGATTTTTTCTCATCCTAATTTCAAACGAAAGGTAAATGAAGTTTAGTTTTTTATTTGAGATTTAAGATCGTTTTAGTACCTTTCCATAAGTTTGAATTTCAAGATTTATTTTGATGCCAGCATCTTTGATAAGTTCGATAACAGCTTGCTCTGTAGCATTTCGAACATCATTATTATTTAGGGATAATATTCGATCGCCCACCTTTCAGTAATAGTGTAATTGTAAGTAATTATAAAGAAATATATCAATATACTCGTGCTATTTATATTTACATACATAGTAAGTTCTTAATGTTACATTTCTACCGTTTTCGAATTCGATAGTCTGCTATTTTTGCAGTGTTTTCACCCATACCTATTTCTGTTAAAGCGGTTAAACTAAATATGTTCTTATTATATTTAGCTTATGTTATTGACATTTTAGTGAAACATTTTTTTACAAATGCAATTTTTAAGCATTTTCTTCTCTTTCCGCCCCATAAACTATGTTGGTAATTAATTAGAGTTATTTTTAAACGGTAGTTAACTAGAGCTATTTTATATAATCAGTATAGATTTTTTGTTTTTGTTTTTTGTTTATACGGTTTTGTTTTTTATAAAAACATAATAAAAATCAAATAATAAAAAAATTAATAGTCAAAACCAATAAATATGTAGGTGGCGCGGTTTTAATATACACAATTATGCATTATTTGTACATTTATTAAAACAGTTTTAAGTTACCTTTAATTTTCCACATAGATGGGCTGGACTGTCTGGAACTATACCTTTTATAAAAATTCCTGATGTTTTCGAATTCGGGGAGTCTTTCACCTAGTGAAAATAAATTTTCTTCAATTAATGAACGTTAATTTTTCAATAATGATTCACCTCTCCTCTAACTATACAAATTCCAAATGACTTTTTCCCAGTTTTATCCAACGTCACTGTATGAATGTGGTCTAAAGTAGAAAAAAAATATCTATTCAGTTATCGAAAGTATCGAAATAGGGTTATAGTTCATAAATTATGAAAAAATTAGGAAATTTCGTTGTAGTTATTATACAATGTTTAAATGCATGTTTTTCTGACCAAAAATAATCTTTTACATGTGTTAACGTCACTTTTATATATTTGAGATAATACAGTAAAACATAGGAAAGATAACTTCGTTTTTGTTAAAAGCCATAATGTAGTAAATATATTTTTGTGCAATTAAAAATCCGATTGAGCGCGAGACATAGAGTGTGGAGTTTGATTACTGTTATAAAAATATTAGAACACATTCTTAAAAAAGTTGGTATGGAGACTAAAGCTACGAGTATGTAGATATTAAAGATGTGTGATAACGAAATATAACGATTTTGGTTTGGTAATAAAATATCATTTTCTTTGCTACCTAATAAACCATTAGAATTTTCTAAATCTTATTTTTACATAAACCTTGGAAATTTTGGCTAGGTTTGGCTAAGATACAGTTAATTAAGAATAAAAGCATACAGGGTGTCCCAGAAGTAACCTGCCAAACTTGAGGAGAAGGTATGTAGGTGGGAGGGTGAGCTCCCTAATAGGCAAACATTTTTCAGGTAAAAGTGTCACCGTTTTTGAAATATTGAAATTTAAAAAAATCGGGCCTTTTCGCGTATTTTTTTAACTGTATGTAAAAAAAAATTTTAATTAAAAAAATTTTTTTTTTGAATTTTTTGTTTAAATTTTTAATTTTTTCTTAATTTACATGAAAAGGTCAGATTTTTTAAATTCAAAAAAAATTTAAAAATCTCAAAAACAGTGATACTTTCCCCTGAAAAATGTTTGCTTATCAGGGATCTCACCTACCTTCTACTTAAGTTTGGCAGGTTACTTCTGGGACACCCTGCATATCTGTGAGCTTACGTCACCATGTTTTGTGTTGCGATTTTTTGCGGTTTCTGAGAAAACGGCTATTTTCGTAGGCTTTCTTAACACTGTCAGTAAAGTAGTGAACTATTTACCGTTTGGAAGGGAGAACTCAATCAAGAGAGGAAACCAAAGGCTGTTTACAATTTTGTTGCCGCAAAGGTTGCTCCTTTTAACTTTTCAGTAGGTAAATTAAGAAATTCAGTCCTTTCAGATTTACAATTCAATTTAGTATAATTTGGCAATATTTTTCAAAAATTAAAAAAAAACTGCATTCAAACTTTTTTAATAAAACTTCAAATAAACAGTGAGTCCCTTGGACCCTTGGTCGTTAAGGGTTAAAACATATTATTTTCCACAAAAATGAGGGGAATTCTATGGTAATCAATAAAAAACGCATGTTTTTTTAAATCATCTAATTATCAAACCGTAATTAGTTTTAGCCTTTTAGAAAAACAGGCATTTATACAATCAATGCGATGGATCGATGAAAACACTGCTGGCAAGAGAAAAGGGATATAATAAGAAAGTTGACAAAGGAAGGGTCAAGACCTAAAAAAAGATTCAGAAAGTTATTTGGGTTTGGGTGGTTTTGCAGGTTTTATAGGATTTACAGGAAAACCTGTTTATGCCATTAATAAACCTTACGGAAGGTGGCGCACGGGAACATATTCCTGTAAAAACCTGCAAATCGTGAAGTACCAGCAGTGGTATTCTGACAATCGCTACGCTAAATTTTCATCGCCAAATACCATTAAAATGCGGTACTTAATTTAAATGAACGCTTATATATTTCGAATAAACTCAGAAGCCGGTTAACATTCAAATCGATGAGGGAGTCAGCAAAAAAATTGAAGAAAACAGAAACCTTCTAATCTTTATTATTCAAACTGTTTTATTATGTGGCCGCCAAAACATTGCTTTGAGAATAAAAACGGACCCGGGCTCCCTAAGCGATGGCCATGGACGCCATGAAGTAAATTTCCGGGCTATATTACGATTGGTGAGCCTTAACAGTAATGACTTAGCAACTAGCTTGACAACACCTGCGAAGAATGCCACATATTTAAGCCCACAAATCCAAAACGAAATTATAGAATGTCACAAAATATTGCTGCGCAGAATTGTTGACGATCTTAATGGTAGGTTTGCTGTCCTTGCGGATGAAACTGCCGATATAGCAGATGTGATAAATTTTCTTTTTTCAAATTTAAAATTTTTTTAATTTTCGTTTTTAGGTATCGACCAACTATCCCTTTGCGCAAGATATGTAACGTCCGAACCATTTGTAATTAAGGAAGAGTTCCTTGAATTTATTCGAATTAAACAGGCAACTGGTAAATGTTTGGCGGACGAAATCATAAGCAGCTTAAATAGAATAGGTGTTGATTGCGAAAAAATGCTCGGGCTACGACGGTGCAGCAAGCATGAGTGGCTACCTGCAAAGAGCACAAGCTCACATATCGCATAAATTCCTGTTGGCTACATATGTGCATTGTGCTGCACATTCCTAAAATTTAGCTATATCAAGAACTTGCGATATTAGTTACATATGTCCGTAATGCGTTGGGCACCTTAAAAGCAGTGCATAATTTTTTTAACACACCAAAGCGGCAGATATTATACAAGAATCATTGGAGAAATATTCTTGCCCGAAATGCAGAATGCCTTATTAGATGCATTAGAGGTCGCAACTGAGTTAAAAGATCCAGCAGTTTTGTCGTCAGCTTTTCAGCTGCTGCGAACGCTCAAAACATTAGAATTTCAAACATCGGTTCAAGTAAGCGCCATTGTTTTATCGATCACCATGATACTGAGCAAAAAACTGCAAGTTGCTTTGAGTTTGAGTGTTGCAGTAAGAGACGAATTGAAAATAAAGCGTTCAAATGCTTACGAAGTTTTCAATAAACTATTTACAGAAGCGGAAAATTTTTGTTCATTATCACCTTAGTGGTCCCGAAACGAAGTAACCCCCTTACAAATGTTGAAAATTATTTTCGCATAAATGTATTTATTCCCTTGGACGCTGTTCTTCAAAACTTAGAATATCGCTTTTTGAATGAATGACCTCTTATCATCCTTTAACATACTCTTCCCAAACATACAAAGTGATGAATGCGCAAATTTTTTAATTGCAAAATATGCTGGTGTGTTGCCCTGTCGAGGAAACATAATGACCGGACTGGCCGAAATAAGTGTATGGCAAACATTTTTACATCCAAAAAAAAAAATTTTTGGAAAGCGGATGCATGCATTGGATATGCTTAACGTAAGGCTAAGGGCAAAAATATATGTTTTTCAAATACTAAAATTTTTTAATATATACAAAATTTTCAGCAATGCGATCCCGCTGCGTTCCCTAATGTACATTTTCTCATCAAAGTGTTATGTATTCTCCCGGTAACTACCGCTACAAATAGAGGTCGTTTTCCTCCTTGTGATTTATAAAAACTTACTTGAGAAATACAATGAGCAAGGCGAATTTATACAAGGTGGTGTTACTGGCGAATTTGGATTTTCGCCGCGGTACTTCTGAATGTCAAAACAATGTGTTTGTTGCAAACAAGGCGAAATCATATTACAACAAACACATCATTTTG
>JAPVRG010249119.1:0-10827 GCA_029783565.1 Rhagoletis cerasi
TCCATAATTTAAGTACGTTCTGGACATCGGTCACTAGGTCGCCATGGTTGTTCTTACAGGAGTTCGCCCCGGTCTTGAAACCTTCCGTAAGTCGCCTAACTCTCTGATAAAGTTTTCGCGCGTTTTTCCTGTCGGCCAGCATTTCAAGCTCTTCGCACTCACGTATTTCGGCCTCTCTCTTCTTTTTGCGGCAAATACGTCTCGCTTCCCTCTTCAGCTCCCTATATCGGTCCCACATAGCTCGCGTTGCAGCCGATCGCAGCGTGGCCCTGTAGGCGACATCTTTTTTCTCTGCAGCCTCGTGACATTCCTCATCGTACCAGTTGTTCTTTCGGGCTCGCTGAAATCCTATTACTTCTTCGGCGGCGGTACTTAGTGAGCGGGAAATGTGATTCCACTGCTGGCATATGTCGGTTTGTTGAAGAGTGCTCTCAGAGAGCAGGTGTGAGAGTCGAGTGGCGAATAAACTGGCCGTCTGTTGTGATTGCAGCTCTTCGACGTTCAGCTTTCCTTGCATTGTTGGACGCACATTTTTTGCAGCACAGATGCGTGTGCGTATCTTGGCTGCAACAAGATAATGGTCCGAGTCGATGTTTGGCCCTCGGTGTGTACGTACATCTAAAACACTGGAAGCGTGCCTTCCGTCTATCACAACATGATCGATTTGGTTTCTCGTTTTCCGATCTGGAGACAGCCACGTAGCTTGATGGATCTTTTTATGCTTGAACCTAGTACTGCATACTACCATGTTTCGGTCCCCGGCGAAGTCGATCAGCCTCAGTCCGTTATCGGACGTTTCGTCGTGGAGGCTGAATTTTCCGACAGTGGCGCCAAAGATCCCTTCCTTGCCCACCTTGGCATTGAAATCGCCAAGCACCATTTTGACATCGTGTCGGGGGCAGCGCTCATATGTGCGTTCCAAGCGCTCATAGAAGAGATCCTTGGACGCGTCGTCCTTCTCTTCCATCGAGCGTGGGCGCAAATGAGCGGCGGTACTTAGTGAGCGCGAAATGTAGTACCACTGCTCGCGTATGTCATATTGTTGAAGAGTGCTCTCAGAGAGCAGGCGTGAGAGCCGAGTAGCAAATAAATTGGCCGTCTGTTGTGATTGCAGCTTTTCGACGTTCTGCTTTGCTTGCATTGTTGGACGCACATTTTTTGATGCACAGAGGCGGGTGCGTATCTTGGCTGCAACAAGATAATGGTCCGAGTCGATGATTGGCCCTCGGAGCGATCGGACGTCTAAAACAATGGAAGCATGCCTTCCGTCTATCACAACATGGTCGATTTGGTTTCTGGTTTTTTCATCTGGAGACAGCCATGTAGCTTGATGAATATTTTCATGCTGGAACCTAGTACTACACAATATCATGTTTCGGGCCCCGGCGAAGTCGATCAGCCTCAGTCCGTTATCGGACGTTTGCTCGTGGAGGCTGAATTTTCCGACAGTGGCGCCAAAGATCATGCCGGGGGCTGCGCTCGTATGTGCGCTCCAAGCGCTCATAGAAAAGATCATTGGACGCGTCGTCATTCTCTTCCGTCGCGGCATGGGCGCAGATAAGGGAGATGTTGAAAAATCTCGTTTTGATGCGGAATGTGGCTAGACATTCGTCCACCGGGGTGAACGCCAGTACTCGCCGACGGATCCTCTCTCCCACCACAAATCCAACACCGAATTTGCGCTCCTTTACGTGGCAGCTGTAGTAGACGTCGCAAGGCCCCACGTGTTTCTTGCCTTGCCCCGTCCATCGCATTTCTTGGATGGCGGTGATGTCAGCCTTTGTCTTCCAAAGGACATCAACCAGCCGGGCAGAGGCACCTTTCCCATTGAGGGTCCGGATATTCCAGGTGCATACCCTCAAATCATAGTCCTTTATTCGGTTGCCGTGGTCGTCATCAAAAAGAGGGGATCTCTTCCGAGGCATGTTTTTACCTTTCATTGGGAGGGGTTTTAACGTGGGGGTTTACCTGCGCACGCGAAGTTTTACACATGAAACTATGAATATAAAATCACAGTTAAATTTTCACTTCTAAATACATACATATGTACATAGATAGAGGTGTATACAGAAGCTTTGCGCTTTCGCATTCACTTGTGGATTCTGTCCGATAGTTCCAAAGTACGAGCACTTCCATATTTAATGTTTTAAAGATTATGATTTTCTTAGATTTTTATTGGCAAACAATTAAGTACTCACACTTAAAAACTGGAATTATCGGCACAAGTACATACACTAAGCTCCAAATGCAATGGGTACATATGTGTACATATATGCATATACACTAAAAACTGTATACATATATGTGGGTTTGTAGAAGGATGCACCCATAAAAATACAAATAAACATTTTTAATAGCAGCAAAACTGGTTGTTTTCAATGAGCCTGACGACCAGTTAGTAATTCAAAATGCTCCATTTTAAATTGCTTTTTTACAACACACTTCCAAGCATGATGCTAACTGGTGTGAGTGTTTGTATGCATGTATTTGTGTTTGCCCGTTTGCCATTAATTTCTTTATTTTATCAGTTTCACTCTCATTTCCTTGCTAACTCAAGTCAAATAGATTAAAGTGAAATGGAGAAGTTTGTTTGTTTGGAGTGCAATGAACGGACACCGTTTTTTGCTTCGTTGGGGAGCAACAATCACCGGCGCTCCCAACAGCCCAAACTAGCCCGAACGGAATAAGCTGGACATTGTATGTATATACATATGTACATATATGAGTATAAGTATTTGCGCACTCGACTATAAACTAACTGCTGTCCTCTATCTGCTGTCCACTGGTCGTTGTCAATTTAATTAATTGGCATTGCATGCGATACGAAGACGTGAAGCAGCAGCGCCAGCAGGGAGGTAAAATTCAAGCAACAAAGAAAAAAGAACAGCACTGAGAAACTGCGAGAGTGCACAAAACTCGCCGACGCTGTGCTACGCGCATGCGCAACTAACTCACTAACTTATGCCCCGCAAAAAATTGAATTGCAAACGACAAATTCTGCACGCATGCGCACAAAAAATGCAAGAAAATTTAAAAGGAAATAAAAGTTAAAATAAATGTATAGAATCGAAAAAGTAACAACCGCCGATTTGGGGCGATTCAAGGCCTGGCCAGGCTGTCTGTTCGGCATAACGGTCTGTTGTGTTGCCGCTACTGCTGTTGTCGCTGGCCGACATTTATCGTCGGGCGATTTGACTTGCATTTTCAGTTATGTCATCTAAGAGATTCACGCAACTAGGCTGGACTAGATATCTATTTAACACAGGTAGCACACTCGCACACACATAAACATGCGTTTCAAGTTGTTGCCGTTGGAAGACCCCACCACTTGTGTGTGTGCGTAGTTACCTCTGCGTGTGGTTTGGCTGCGATGAGAGTGAATGCGACTCCAAAAGTGACTGCGACGGCGACTGTGCGCGGTGTGGCAACATGCAATTTTTTGTTTTTGTACTTCTCATTGTTGGTGAGTTGATTGGGACGGCTGTGCGATGTGATGCGAAGCGATGCGACGAATGTTGGTGTGGGTCCATCACCACAAAAACCAGATCCACCGTAATTGGAGCAAATTGCATCGTCGACTTGGCGTTGGATGTCTCTGGCAACATTTTTGCCAATCTACCCGTCGCCTGCTGCCAACTTGGTCAAATGTTGAGCACAAATTGTGAGTTGCGTAATACAACAACAACGACAACAACATCAACAGAAAGAAAAATAGCAGCAGCAACACTTACGACAGCGGCAATACAAGAAAAGTAAGATGGAAAAATATGTAGCAAAGGCTATCGCCAAACAAGCTAACGCGCAAGCGATTCGATCAGCGATCCAAGCGATGCAATGCGGCGATTCAATTGGAAACGGGAAACCGGGCATCTTGCACCGCGTTTGAATGAATGAATGAATGAGTAGATAGTTTTCTATGTGCTTGCGACTGGCGGGTGGCACGGTGCGGAATGCTATGAATAGCAATGGACACGTAAGTGAATTTGAAAGCGACAAGCTGATCAAGACGATCGTACCGCTAAAGCGAAATTCAACAAACACGTCACTGGACTGAGCCAGATGCTTGCTGCATGCCACTCCATGTGGTACCTTGTACTCCCACGCATACGAAACTCAACAACAGCAACAACGGACCCCCACAATACCAGATGACAACAACTAAATGTGCAATAACACCAGTAGAAAGCCCAAATGAGACTGTTACAATCAGGGACCGTAATCATTATAAAATTTATATTAAGGTAATCATTATTTCAAGATAATAATAATAAATTTCTGAGTTTTATTGTGTTGCTCAGAAATAAATATTTTATGTCGGTTTATATTTTTTGATCAAAAATAAAACTCACTTTTCGAGTGTTATTTTTACGTTCTGAAATAATGATTATTTTATTTCCCAGATGTAAAAATTAATATATGAGTTTTATTTTTTTGGCCCAAAGTTTAAAAAAAAATTCACATCATTATTTGTGTAAAAGTACGTTTACATAATATAGAGATTATTCTCATTTTCATTCCTAACTCCCTTATCTGTAATTAAAAAACAGATTAGCCATACAAAATTCCTCCCACGTTATTCTGCAATTATAAAATAATCTCAGATTAAATCGATAACTTTTGGGTGTCTAAAAATGGACGCTAGCAAGGAAAGAGGGGTTTGTAAGGGTATTTTTAGTATTTTTAATAAAATATTAAGTTAAAATATATTTAATTTGCTTAATATAGCAGCAAAAAGTTATCACAGTGGAACAGAGAAGAATTACACTTTTCCTTTAGTTATGAGAAAAACAAGCAGAACAACAAATTTGACAGCTAATAATCTGAGATTTGACTGTGTAAACGGGGTGATTAATGAACGAACTTTCATTGAGATTATAAATATTTATATGTATACATACTGTAGAAGATACCAATCAACGCGTTTCGGTGCCTGTATTAACAATCCGGAGGCGGAAGGTTAATACTATTAACTATTTAAAAGTAATTAAAAAAATTTTTCTTAAATTTAGCTCTTTTCCATGAGCATCTTCACCTTCATAAATGCACTGAGTATTACTTCCCATTAATAATTCACTAGTAAAATCATTTCGTAGGTAGTCTTTATACTACTTACATTTTTTCAAATATTTTTATAAGCGGCAATTGTCTCATTGTTTTATTCCATTTAGGTTAAGCGGAACAAATAGATTTAAATTGTGGAAAGGTGGAAAATCTTTGCTGTAAAGCAGGGACCGTAGGGGTGATAATCTTTATAATTAAAATCATAATTTAAAATTGGATTTCTATTTTTCCGCTTAAATTTATCTATTATTTTGTTTTATTTTTTCGACACATTTTTGATCGTTATTCTTTATTTTTAATTTTTCGATCATATTATAACCGTTATTTTCAGATTTAATTATTTAGATCATAAAACGGTCATAAAAACAGAAATAAAAATTCAAAATAACAGCTATTAGGTTTGACCGAATATATAAAAATTTAAATGCAATGATCTAAAACTTCAAATCTTCGTATTTAAGTACTATTTTCGGTCAAGCCGTTTTCGAGTTTTAAGTACATATATACATATATATAAATGTATGTATACAGGGGCGCACCCAGGAATATACTTTGGGGGGTGTTTTATACCTCTAAAGATATATCAGCAGACAATACTGAAAATTCGCTTCAGAAAATATGCCCTTTAAAACATATTTATGAAAGTTTTATGTACAGTCTGTAATAAATAAAAAGATACACTTTTTGAAGTTTCATATATTGCACTTTATTTACGTACAATTAAAAGAAATTCAAACATTTTTAAGAAATTAACGGTACTCTTAAATTCTTATATGAGAATTGAAGTCGGTTGTGTTTTTTGCTTAAAAATTACTTGTTTAATGAAAAGTTCTATAAACACAAGATGCGCTCAACTTTCACAAGTAATAAAAAATGTAAAGAAAAGAATTTTAATAAAAATAAATTAATTAATTTCAAGAAATGTTTACACTTTTATGTCCATTTTCCTCGATGTTTCAGAAAGTTTGTCTATAATTTTTTCAACTGTAGGAGTGAGTTCCCTATACAAATAAAGAAGTTCTAAACCGTTCAATCGTCCTTGTGACATTGTGCTTCTTAAATATGTTTTAAGTCTAGGGAGTGATGAAAATGATCTCTCATTCTCTCATTTTGTTATGGGGAGAGTTACTAGAATGGGAATTAAATTAAATATATAAATATATGAGCTGTTATAAATAAAAGTGGTGTAAGTTTTGGTTAGGTGTAGACACATTCTTTTGATGTATGTATATTAAATTACATTCAATGGAGCAAGATTTCTTAAAAAATAATCCAAACAATTTTACCTTACAATCTTATTGCAAAAATATTTTTTTTGAAAGTGGTTTAAGACCATTCGTAATGATCATAATTGGAACAACATTTTTATAGCTATTATTATTACAATTGCGCAGATCTTTGGCAAATATTTATGCCGTCTGTAGGAACCTATAAAACCAAAAGTGTAAACGAGGTAACGGTACTTGTCCACTGATGTAAAAGTGACAATTAATTTTAGTTGTCGTTCGCAATTCCTATTCTTTCGTTTTACTATCAAATTTGCGTGCTTATTATTATTATTATTTTTGTAATTAAACGATCAGAAATATACATTTTGCGCTCATTTGACATAATAATAACAATCTTTTCTTAATTATTATTTGTTTAAGTTATTACTTGAATACTCCTTTTAGTTATTATTTCGTTAAATATAAAAGTAAATAAATAAAATTTTTTGAACCCCAAAACCCACCCCTTGGGTGCGCTATTGTATTAATATATATTAGAGTATGATCAAAAGAAAAGTCTGGTTCAGGGCAATGATCTAAAAATACAAATCTTAGTATTTAGATATTCCATTTTGCAAATGCCCACTTAAATTGATTTTTATTTTTAAACAGGTGAGAGACACCATCTTCAATACTTATTTCGTAAAGAGGATTTCTTAAATATCTTCTATTTGATGTGCATATTGTAATATTTCATTAAATTAAATTGAACGTTTAAACAGGTGGTAAGCTTGTTTAAGATATTTTCGAAATGAACATTTTTCCGTTTGATGTTCATATTGTTATATTTCATTAAAGTAACTGATTAAATTTCAACAGGTGGCAATGCCTTTTAAAAATATTTTCGAAATAAATAAACATATTTTTTTTTTACTTGACATAATTTTTTGATGTTTTGTTTAACTTATTGATTTAATTTAAATTGACATTCAAACAGGTGTAAAATATTTACGAAGCAAAGCTTTCTCATACCTCTTTCGATCGAAATCCATGGTGCATTGCTTTATTTAACCCTTTTCAAGATATTTTCAAAATGACGCTTCTTAAACCTCATTCGCTTGCCACCGATAATGTAATACTTCATTGAACTCATTAATAAAATTGAATTTTAAAATGTTTTTAAATTTCGTTCTTTTGACATCCATACTGCGAAATTTTGTTTAATTTTTAATTTAAAATATAATTTAACTTTTTAAGCAGGTGGCGGCCCTCTGCGAAAAATATGCTTTATCTTATTCCAGGTCGTAAGCTATCTCTATGCTTAATGTTTTCTCATGAAAGATCAACAAACATACTCACACACTCACTCACAAATTTTCATATAATTAACATTAGCAGGATTCCATTAACTTGTCAATGCCCGGTGACAACCCTCGTCAAAAATATTTTCGAAATAGATACAGCTTCCTCAAATCCTCCCTCGTTTGATACCCATATTAAAATATTTTGTTTAACTTGTTAATTAAATTAGTTTCGAATTTTTAGCAGGTGGCAGTCCCTTTCTTAAACATCTCTACTTGTATGCCTATATCAAAACATTTCCTTTAACTTGTTAAGCAAATTGATTTTGAATTTATCAGTAGGGGGCAGCCCTACTTAAAAATGTTTTTAAAATAAAGTATTCTTAAACCTCTCCCGTTTGAGTAAACTGATTTTAATATTTTCAACAGGTGCTAACCCTTTCAAAGGATATGTCTGTAAAAAATCACAGCAATTTTCTTGTATTTCGCTTTAATTAAATCGTTTGTTCGCAGTATTCGCCACACTATTACTAAATTTACTTTAACTTTTTAACAGGTGGCAACACCCTTAAAAAATAGTTTCGAAATAAATAGTTTTGTGTCCCCTTTCGGTACTTGTTAATTAATTAATTATAACTTTTGAAAAAGGTAGCAAGCTTCTTTAAGCATTTCTTCGAAAGTGAGCATTATTGTACCTCTTTCGATTGACATCGAAATTTCATACTTTATGTAACCTATGAAAAAATGGGATTCGACTTTTAAACAGGTGGCAGCATTCTTCAAAATATTCCAAAGTAAATATTTCTGAAACCCCATTCTTTTGCCACCCATTTTGTAATACTTAATTAACTTATTTATAAAATTAAAGACAACTCTTTAAAAAGGTGGAAACCCTCTTAAAAATGTTTTCGAAATAAAGCTTTTTTAAATCTACTTCATTTGGTATCCAAAATGAAGAATTTCGTTGAACTTTTATAATTTTAAATAATAGTTAACTTTTTAATCAGGTGGCAGCACTCTTCAAAAATATGTGATATGCGAATACAGGTCATAAGCTATCTTGCTCGCTGGTGGCAACGCTCGTAAAAAATAATTTTGAAATAGATGCAGCTTTCTTTAAACCTCCGTTTGATACCCATATTTTATTTAACTTGTTATTTAAACTGTTTTTAAATTTATTAACCAACCTATTCAAACATTTTTTCGAAATTAAACTTTCTCATCTCTCTCTTATTTTGCACTCACATCAAAATATTTCATTTAACTTGTTAGTCAAATTGATTTTGAATTCATAAACAGGCGGCAACTCCCTTCAAAAATATTTGTGCTATAAAGATTTCTTAAACCACTCTCGTTTGATACCCATATTAAAATATTACGCTCAATTTTTTATTTAAATTGATTTTAACTTTTTGATCAGGTGGCAACCCACTTAAAGGATATTTGCGAAATAAAACGTTTTTGAACCACTTTAGTTTAGCATCCATATTGTTGTCATATTTTATTTAGCTTATTAATAAATTGACTTTAACTTTTTAACAGGAGGCAACACACTTAAAAATTTTTTCGAAATAAATAGATTTGAACCCCCTTTTATTTAACACTTACATTGTTTTAACATTTTACTTAACTTTTTAATTATTTAAAAATAACTTTTGAAAAATGTGGCAACTCTCTTAAAAATATCCTAAGTTATATCTTAGGTTACAGTCTATCTCCCTGTTAAATTTCATTTGAAAAATATTAAGGCGTTTTAGCGTGAAAGAGTTACAAACATACTCACACCTCACAAACTTTCACATTTACTTATATTAGTAGGACTTCGTTAATCTGGGTACCGTGGTTCCGTTTGACGAGCTAGCTGCCGCTCAAAGTGGATTTCTATTCAACTAGATTGGGCAAAAAGAATCTGGACGATAGGTGATTACCCTGCTAGAATTGGGCTGGACACTTCCTATCCTTCCTTCCAGTAGTAACCGTTGTGAAAAGGGAGAAATAGTAGACCGTCTCAACTGAGTTGTTCAGCTCTGTATATTATAAGCATGAGGCTTCTGGACAAGCTTTTCCTGTCTGGTATATAAAGGTGACTGACATAAGCCCACGGATCTTATTTAGGCGTTTGAACTTAATTTTTTGAGCTTCTCCTAATTTCTTGCATCGTATTTTTCTTATAAGTAGTTTTTTTATACTCGGTTAACGGTTATAACGGTTGTTTGTAACAGCCTAAAGGAATCGAGAACGATATAGACATATATATATCAAAATGCTCAGAATGAAAAGAGAAATCGATTAAGCCATGTCTGTCCGTCCGTCCGTCCGTCCGTGTACACGATAACTCGAGCAAAACTCGAGATATCTTAATGAAATTTGGTATGTAGGTTGCCCTTTACACAAGGTAGGTTGGTATTGAAAATGGGCGAAATCGGACAATAACCACGCCCACCTCCCATATAACGGTATTTCCGAAAAAATGCATAAACTACGATATTTCAGTAACTACTGAAGCTAATTGACTCAAATTTGATATTTGCAATGATATATTAACGAGCAATAAGAATATTATACATTTTGGAAAAAGGGGCGTAGCCACGCCCACTTATGGATTTATACGTATATCTCGGTAACCGCTTTACCAATTTCTATCAAACTTAACACGAGGGTTGATCTTAGTCCAACATAGAAAACTGTTGAAAATTTTTTAAATCGGACAATAACCCCGCCCACCTCCCATATAACGGTAATTTCCAGAAATACATAAACTGCGATATTTCAGTAACTGTTGAAGCTTATTGACTCAAAATTGATATTTGCAATGATATATTAACGAGTAATAAGAATATTATCAAGTTTTGAAAAAGGGGCGTAGCCAAGCCTACTTATGGATTTATATGCATATCTCGGTTACCGCTTTACCAATTTCTACCAAACTTGACCAAGTGTTAATCTCGGTCCATCATGCAAAACGGTCGAAAATTTTTTAAAACAGTGAATAACCACGCCCAATTTCCATATAACGGCAATTTACGGAAATACGAAATCTGTTATAAACCGGTAACTACTGAAGCTAATTTACTCAAAATTTATGTTTGCAATAACTCCTTAGCAAGAAGTACGATTATAGAAATTGTTTGTGAAAATGGGCGTGGCACCGCCCACTTATGACTACATATGTGTGTCTCGGTAACCGTTTTATAGATTTCTACCAAACACTGCTAAAGTATTTCTCTAAGTTTAACTCAGAATATTGTCGAAAATGT
>JAPVRG010249123.1:0-29638 GCA_029783565.1 Rhagoletis cerasi
AAATCTGTTATCACTAATTTATTGGAGTTTACATCTTATGTCTCAAACGGTTTTAGAGAAAATGCTCATACCGACGTAATATATACCGATTTCAGTAAAGCTTTTGACAAAGTATGTCACTCGTTACTCATCCGTAAACTCGACCTAATCGGCTTTCAGCCCAGTCTTCTTCGATGGATCTCTTCTTACCTCTCTGATAGAACACAAAGAGTTATTTTTAAAAATTGTTCCTCCAACATCATTAAAGTCTCTTCAGGAGTTCCTCAGGGAAGCCACCTTGGTCCGATTCTGTTCCTGATATTCATTAATGATATTTGTTCTACAATAAAATATTCTAAATTTGAATGTATGCCGATGATGTGAAACTTTTTAGAACATTGTCCTCTATTGAAGAAAGGTCTTTGTTACAAGCAGATCTGAGCAACGTGGTTAGGTGGTGTAATGCAAATTATATGCCACTTAACCTTAATAAATGTAAAGTTATGGGTTTCTTTCGAAGGGCAGTTCAACTAGCTGTTTATTCAATTTCAAATTATAATCTGGAGCAGGTATCCAATTTTGTCGATCTTGGTATCACAATGGATTCCAAACTCAATTTTAACCCTCATATTAATATTACAGTCAATAAAGCCAAAGGCGTTTTTGCATTTGTAAAGCGATGGTCAAAAGAGTTCAAAGATCCTTATGTTGCAAAAGCTCTTTTTACCACTTTAGTTAGACCTATACTAGAATACGGATCAATTGTGTGGAATCCCCGCTACCAAGTTCATTTAGATAGAATGGAATCAATTCAAAAACAGTTCCTACTTTTTGCATTGCGTAATTTTAACTGGGATTAATAATCTCCCCCCTTACACTAGTCGTCTAAAGCTCATAAATTTGCCTACACTCGCAAGTCGGAGAGAAATGCTAGGTATAATATTTATCGTAAAATTAATGGCAGGCTTGATTAATAGCCCCGTCCTTCTGGCTGAGGTATATATTAATGTTCCCTCTCGAGTGTCAAGACACTTTCGACCACTATTTTAGAAACCATGCAAAACTTATTTTGAACAAAATGAATCATTCCGTTGTTTATGTCAAGATTTTAACTCTCATTCCAGCACGTTTGACATATCGGACTCGATTTTTGCTATAAAGAAAACTATCATTTCCACTCTCAATAATTGAAATACTATCTTTAGCATATCCAATCAGCTGATGGATTTGATTCTGTAGCTGAACAGTTTTAGATCTCGACACTTCACAAACTCCAGTTTCCACGCCTCGGCACCAAAAAAAAAAAAAAAAAAAAGTTCCGTACGTCATGCGGACTGCGCCCCTCGTGTCGGTTGGGTGGAAATGGAGGGTAAAAACCGTTTGGATTATTTATTTATTTATTGCCTATAGTCTTTCTATATTTTGCTATCTCAGCGAAGAACCTAGTCTAGTTTCCGTGCGCCTTGGTGCTCTTCGGCGCATTTTCTAAGGTTTTCCCCGCCGAAAGTTGGCATTTAGCAGCCTGAGCCGAATGCTTTTGCACCTTAATGAAGTCCTCCTTCGAGACCCGCTCCCTCCTATTATGGCCTAGCGATGAAGAGTTCTCGTAGCAATACGTCAGGTTGTTTTGGAAGGGTCGAGTTCAACAAGCTGTCCCTGTGACCATCCAAAGCAAGCTTACCAAAGGCTGTTAAATAAATGGTGAACCTACTTCTGGAAAGCTCAGGAAGCTCAGTGTTTGCACTAAAGTTCTCCCGAAATGTTCGACTTGTGTAAGTGAATCTAGCCTTTGGATTTGCCGTAACAGGGGTACCTTGTTACAACTTTTGCTAGCCACTGTTGCGCCTGTTCTATGCTTTTGTTGTTAACTTATTGTTGTTAAAAGAGAGTTCGGTGGTTCTGTAGCTCTCGTCAGTGGCTCGTGTTCGCATTTTACTAGAAGCATGAAATTGGAATTGTAAATAAGTCATCGCCCCGGTCGAACCCCGCTGTACCAGGGTTAGGCTTCGTTAGTTTCCCGCTAACCGACATACTACGTACGCGGCCAGGCTTCGTGAAAAGTCCCAGTCAGACTGATCCTCGGATCGCATAACAACTTCATCCAACCCTGAAAATAAAAAGTGTAAGGGAGTAGCATTTGTTAGACGTCGCCGCTCGAATTGGCTTCATAAGCGTTGCCAGGCGGAACCTGGCCGCTTGTTCTAAGCTCTCTAAATTGTATTAACTGCTAGCCATTTACAACTGATTTCAAGAATTTCGCCTCAGTCCGCCGAATTTTACTGTTTACTAAAATACTTCGGCCCCTTCAGAAAGATATTTAAAGAGGTTAGCGAATATTCGCCCGTTGATATTTTCAATATGCACCCTCTTTTAAGCAAAATTTCTAAAATTGTCCAATCCAATTTAAAATCTTCATATTTTTCTAAGAAGTTATGAGGCTGTTTGCAAATTAACAGAAATCTTTAATGTTTTTTGAATTGTAAAAACATTTTAACCATTTTTTTTACTTCAGCACATTAACCTAATCGAGCTATCCTGCTCAAGTATTTACTTGTCCTAAAATTATATGACTTTTTTAATTTACCTCCAAACAACCGAAAACTTTTCTAATAAATCACGCATCAAAAGTCAAATTTCCCTGCCTAAATCAAAAAAACAGGTCCAGATAAATCGTACACAAATGAAATTCAAAGTAGTTACAAGTGTGGCAATGGCGGCAGAAAAAAAATATAAAACAAAATCCGGATATTGTTACCTCAGTACGCCGACACGAGCAATTCCACTAATTGACTCACCTCAAACGAACTACGCCAATCTGAATGGAAAACTTTTTTTCACAGGCACAACAACATGAGTTGTAGGCAAAGAGCCCAATAAACAACAAAGGGCGCAAGTGAAAAATTGCGGTCAAGAAGGGATTTGAGCAACAACAAAAAGACGTGGGGAGAACGAACTGCAGCGCAGCGTAGAAAAGCTGACAGACGCGCTGCCAGTAAAGCTGAAATGTTTGCTGTCTACTTGTTTTAGCGCTGCGTTACTTGTCGCCATCACCTGAGTGCGCCGCCAAACTTTTCTTATCGCCTGTCAGAGATATCAACGGTAGCGCGTACATTTCATTGGCGGCGTTTGTCCGTATGCGTTATGCGGATTTGCGGAGAAAAGTTTTTACCTGTATTTGTATTTGTTTTTGTTTTTTAGGTGTTTTTCTATTTTTTCTTTCATTATTTTTCTTTTTCTCGTTTTTCTCTTAGCCCACAAAGGCGTAGCAGCCCAAACCACTATACGCCACATTGACTTAGTTGGAAAACATTTCCGCTTTTCTCCGGCAGCTATTGAATTTTCGCCACATCTTTTTTACTCGCTTCCAATCAGTGCCACTCGCTGTCAACGTTGAAAAATCTCCAAAAAATCATCATTATTTCCACGCTGCCCATAGACACTTATACCGGCTTAGGTTAACCTGATTTTTGGCTCTCAGCCCAATTGAAATAGTTTTTCAGCCAGCATGATGAACGTACATCGCACAGTGGTCAATAAATGGAATTTAATGTGCATAATTCACTGGAGCCTTCATTTCTCAACCAATTTGATAATTTTTTTTAAATGAAAGCTTATGAAATTTGCAAGAGACTAGTTGAGCCCGATTTTTGGTTTTTTATTTGTTTACATTAAATTTTTTAGTGCAAAATGCAGAAAAAGTGGAAATTTTGAAGAATATCGATCCTCCTGTTCCAGTTAATAAATGTTACACAATGAAAATTAGTTTAAAACAACTGTAGGGTTCCCCCCAAAACGAAAAAAGAATTTCACAAAAAGAGTTTGAAATGTTAAAAAAAAAATAAAAATAAAAAAATGTCGAGTCTTCAGAAGAACGTTGGATATGCAGTTTTATAGACCATTAAATTTTAGTACAATAAATTGCAAGTTTCAAATGGCTAAGGGTTCGCGTTGATTTTTAATAATTTTTTTCGCTTTTAATTTCCATTTAGCATGCAGATGTGCTCAAAATGTTAGCGAAAAAAAATTATTAAAAATCAAAAATTTAATGATCTATAAAACTGCATATCCAAAATTTTTCTGAAAACTCAAATTTTTTTTTTATTTTGGTGAAAAATTTTTTTATAACATTTCAAATTTTTTTTAATACGTTTTTTTCGTTTTAGGGGAACTCTACAGTTCGTTTAAACTAGTTTTTGTTGTGTAACATTTATCAACTGGAACAGGAGAATCGATCTTCTTCAAAGTTGGCACTTTTTCTGCATTTTGCACTAAAAAATTTTATGTAACAAATAAAAAAAAACAAAAATCGGGCTCAACTAGTCTCTTGCTAATTTTATAAGCTTTCATTTAAAAGAATAATTAATCAAGTTGTTTGAGAAATGAAGGCTCCAGTGAATTATGAGCATTAAATTCCATTTATTGACCACTGTGCATCGGTGTGTGCAAAGAGCGTAGTGGGGCGCGCGGAAAAAGCCTGAATGGAGGTGGCATGAGATAGAGATCAGCATACATCTGCGTCTATACAAACTTCTTTTTTACTTGCTTTTATTGCGTTTTTCGCAGAGCGCTCTTTGCCTGCGTCGCGTCGATAGTGCAGTGTGTGCGACTGGCCGATGACTCGCCGGCCAATGGGCAAAGTTTCAACTGTCTAATGACATTTCGTTCATTTCGCATTTTCATTGAGTTGCGGGTGTGCAACTTTACATTGTTGTAATTCGAATGAGCTGGCTAACCTTCCGTAGCGCTCTACTCCATAGACTCAATACAATTTGGTATCAGCTTCCGCTTTACTTCGTCTGGTTGGTTTCTTGCATTCCTTAGAGCCCGAACACATTGGAAACGATGAGCTACGGACCACAGCTACCAAGTTGTTATCTTCATTATCTAAACGCGTTGTCGATGGCGACTTGAATTTTTTGAACGCGACAACGACATCGTGAATTTGTATGAGTTTAACATAAAAGCAGAGGAAGAACCTTATCTATCGCTCGAAGAATAGAAATATATCTAAGCTGGCCACAATCACGGTCGTGGTGTTGCTCTGTCGACCCCAAAATAATTATCTACATAAGAGTACGTGTTAAAATAATTTTACAGCTGTGGTCCGTAGCCCGTCGTTTTCAATGTGTTTCAAGCTTTAGTCATGCACTCTTTTCATTCTGCTTATATTTCGTACTTAACTGGAGCCCGCATGCATCGGCTTCAATATTCTTCCTCTTCATTTGCAGCTCTTTTGCTTGGTATTCTGTCCTTTCGCATACTTTTCATTTGAACTCACTTTGGCGTTGGCAATGAAATGCCGGTGTAAAGTGACCGAAAATTCTTCGACGAATGACCAACGTTTGCGTTTGGCTTCTGAAATTTTATGTCGCCTGTCTGAACTTTTGCTGGTTTTTGTGGTGATTTTTCGGTAACAGCTTGCGTCACGTAAGTAGAAACGCTACACTGAACAGTAGGGACAAGGAGGTCGATAAGAAATTAAATTGAAAATTTTTTGACCCCTAAATTACAAAAATTCCCTTACATTTTCATTAACTTCATTTCACTTAAACAGGTGGCTATTTTCTTAGAAATATTTTTTAAATAAAGCATTCTAAAGCCTATTTCGGTTGATACTCATTTCATAACGTTTCATTGGTTTTAAACTTTTAAACAGGTGGCAACCCTTTTCCACAATAGTTTTGAAATAAACCTTTCCTCAACTTCATTGCGTTGACATCCATATCATAAAATTGGAAATATCCTATTAAATAAACTGAATATAAGGTTTTGAACAGGTGGCAACCCGCTTCTAAAATAGTTTCGAAATTAAGCTTTTTAAAACTCTTTCGTTTGCTTATTGATGAAGATGAATTTTACACAGCATTTATTACATTATTTCTATAATTTTTTTTGACCCTTTTATTTTTCATATTTTTATTTTCCACATTTTTATTTTCAAAATTTTTTTTCTCGACTTTCTGAGTTTTCTAAATTTTTTTTCCAAATTTTTGTTCGGTGTTTTTAGTTTCGACATTTGAAATTTTGGCACATCGTACCAAACCCAAAACAAAGCAAATCAACGCAGACCAACGCAGTTCGACGCAAATCACCGCAGATAAACGCAAACCAGAGCAAATCACCACAAAACAAAGCAAATCTGCGCAAATCAATGCAAACCAAGGTAAACCAAAGCAAACCAGCGCAAAACAACGTAAACCAACGCAAATGAACGCAGGTAAACGCAAACCAAAGCAAATCAATACAAATCAACGCAGATTAACGTAAATAAACGCAATTCAAAGCAAATCAAATAAAATCAAGACAAGTCAAAGTAGATCAACGCAAGTAAACGCAGATCGACACAAATCTAAGCAATTACACGCAGATAAATATAGATCGACGCAAACCAAAGCAAATCAACGTAGATCAAATAAAATCAACGCAGGTCGACGCAGATTAACGCAAATAAACGCAAATCAAAGAAAATCAACGCAAATCAAAGTAGATCGACGAAAACCAAAGCAAATCAACGCAAACCAAAGCAACTCAAAGCGGATCAACTTCAACCAAACCAAAGCACAACGCTGAAATCTAAAATTTTTGAGGGTTTCGATTCCATGCCTGATTACTCGGATCACTGCGCCTTTGAAACGGCTCCACGCAGCTTTTTCTCCACACTCATTCACCCAAGTTATGATTGGATGAGGCGAAGTGTTTGAAGGAAGAAATCATTGAACTTTTCCACGGATATGACGAAGCTTTATGGACGGTTTGGCGGGATAAGCTCTCCATCAACATTTAGCTTAGACTTCCTGGCTGCTCTAGCGTTTTTTCAGGCAGAATTGGCAGGCATACTGTCTAAGGGTTAGACTTCAAAATCCACTTTGATAGCCAAGCGGTACTCAGGTTGCTAAGTTCGCTGATGGTGCGCTCAAAATTGAACAGCGAATGCCTGACCTCGCTCCGAATTGTGTCGAAATGTTTTCTTATAGGACTTGTACGGGTACCAGGTCATAGTGACAATGCGGAAAACTGCATGGATTATAAGTTGGCGGGAAAGTATAACTTTGAAAAGATATCACCAGCCAAGAAGTGGATACGAGCTACACTGCGAAGGTTGAGTGAAAACTAAGATATGGGCTATAGCAAAGTCCTCCTGGCCCAGTGTCGATGGGAGGCATTCAACGAAGCTCCTGATGCTCGCAAGTTCACAGCACTGTCCGATCGGAACTCACACGGTGAGAGTAAAATTTACGTCAAACCCATAATGCCGCAGTTTGTACCATTACCATTACCATTACTATTACCATTACCATTACTATTACCATTACCATTACTACCACCACTACTATTTTCGTTACAACTACCACTACCAGTACCATTATCATTACTATTATCATTACCATTACCACTGCCATTACCATTACCATTACCATATCTACTTCCATTACTGTTACCATTACCTTTACCATTAATATTACTATTACTATTAGTATTGGCATTACCTTTACCATTATCACTCCCATTACCATAACTGCTACCATTACCTTTACCATTAAGACTACCATTTTCATTACTATTACTATTTCCATTACCATTACTTCCAAATTTACAATGTTCTCATAACCTACTTTACCAACTTTCTCGGGCAGAGTTGAGACAGCTCTTTAACCCAAGAAAAATTGGCCAACCAAAAGATTCATGAGTTTTCCACTTTGCCAAACTACATTACTGTTTGTACATACATACCTGTATAATGCTGTTGGCACAGCAGTGTATCCGTCAGTGCTGCTGTAACCAGCATTACCACAGCTCCTTCAAACTTTCTGTGTGCCTTCGATTTTGTAACTTTTTTTTGTCAAACGTTGCACGAAATGAAAAATTTCAATTGAATTCATTTGTTTGGAGACACAGGAGATATGCGAAGTAAAGGAATCCATAGAAGTAAAAATATACTTTATACATAAGTATGAATGCATGTACATGTATATAAATCAGTCAGAACTGCCCGCAGACGCAGGCGTAAGGTTTTCTTTCCTCTGGCAAAGCTTCAATTTTAAGCAAAAACTTTTACCACACAAAAAATGCTCTCTTTGACGTATGCCAAGCAAATTCAAGTGACGACTTCTGAATTCTCTAGTGTGGGCGTCTTCTACAATCTTTATTGAATGTAGCAAGGAGATATTTCTTTTTTTCGCAAGAAGAAAAAATTATTTTCATTACATAGAAAATTTTTAAGAAAAATTGGCAAAAACTTCTAGCAGACATTTTTCATAGCGCTCTGTCCACTTGGCATGCCCAAGACCGCCAAATCTTTGCAAACAGCGACAGTAGCGAAAGCATTGCTATTTTACATTGGCCTTTGCATGCATTCAATAAGAATCTATTCCCGGAAAATGTTGGTCTGTGTGTGGACTATTGCTCATTTTTTCTCCCCTGTGTGCTTAGGTATGTATTTGTGTGCGCTTTGCACAGCCACTCTTATTTTGCTAGCCAACGTTGAAGTTTAGCAAACACTGATCACTGACCACTAGCCTAGCTAGCAGCTTGCAACTTTCTTCAGTCGGCGCTTTGTACACTACTCCACTTTACTTCCAACTATCCTTAATGTCTCAATACTTTTTACACTTGCGGTCGCTTATCTCAAATGCAGTGCTTTCGTATGTAGTTTAGATTGCGGGTGTTTGCTGTATTTTAGTGGTAGTCAGCGTGCTGGCAGCAGTCATTCGTTGCTTATTTGCTGCAATGTCTTTGGTTTTACACCAGAGAATTTCTCATTGCATACGTATGTGTGTTACGAAAGAGCGTGTGCGTCCAGTGATAGGCACTGCGCCATATGCAATTGAAAAGTAAAGTATAAAATGGTATAAAATATTGCTTCATAACATCGAAACCGCAGAAAAGTGGAGGCGTACCGTCAGTGCAGACAAAGGTGAATTATTGCGTTAAATTAAGTGGAAAGGTTGCAGCAAAGGAAAAAACAGATTGAAAGATTGTAAAAGGCATGTGAGACTTTAAGAGAAAAAGAGAAAATTTTCGCTTTATAAAACATGATCTGGTAGCTTTTTGATTTTCTTTAAAGTTTTCACTTACAAAATCACCCAATACTGTTATTAACTGAATTGTGGCTAAAGGCAGCCACCTTAAATACTGTACTAAGGAAGTTAACAGATAATAGCCGCCATTAGTCATAAAAAATTGATGATTGCCTAAACAGTTCTTAATAGTTCCGAGGAATATTTCCATTTACCCGCTCTCTAGCTTCTCAATTCCCGGTTGCTTGTTTTCTGTGCGCTTATCCTAAGAACACGAAATCCAAACTCATAGGAAATCATACTATGTACAAATCCTTATAAATATTACTGCCTTTTCGATGCCCGAACTCGAGCTTATCCTCGGCCTTTTTAAAGCAGGCCTTGAGTTACTCGGCCTTCCTCGAACATTTACAAGTTCTTGTTTCTCGCCCTGCTTTATCTCATAGACGGCTCCATAAAACGCCACTTTTATTACCAACACAAGCCGTTTGATATCTTCAAAAATGTTCTACCGTTCCTTTAAAGACTTCAATAGTTCATCAAATTCGCAACTCGTTTATTTTCATCTGTGAACAATCAGCTGGCATGATGAGATGCCATTTGCCTTTCCTTAGAACTTGAAGGGGTTGAATACTTCTTTTATATGGATTTTATTGAGTTATTGTTTATTCCTTTTGTTTGAGGGGTCCCCTCTAAGTGTCGGTATCTTGTTTAGAACGTACGGTTACCTTTTTGTTCACGGGCTTTTCTTCTGTAAAGAAAACCAAACCAGGGTGCGGCCTATGTTCAAGCCCTGGTCCAAGCCACAACGCAAAAAAATTATAGTAAAAAAGTTTTTCCTTAACAGCGGTCGCACCTCGGCAGGCAATGGCAAACCTCCGAATGTATTTCTGCCATGAAAAACTGCTTCTCATAAAAATACAATCGCCATTCGGAGTCGGCGAAAAACTCAAGGTCCCTCCCATTTGTGTGACAACACCAAGGCGCACGCCACAAATTGGAGGAGAAGCTCGGACAAACACTACTAACATATTGTGTAAGCGCCAATCTGTTATTATTATTATGGGTAAATTTTACCAAGGTTAGTATTATAGGGTTAAAACTATTTTCAAAACAAAGCATTCCTGTACCTCTTTTGATTGACATCCGAATTGTAATACTTTAGGTAACTCATGAAAAAATGGCATTCGACTTTTAAACAGGTAGCAGCAGTCTTCAAAATATTTTCAAAATAGAGCTTCCTTGAACCTCATTCTTTTGCCACTAATATTGTAATACTTCACTGACTTATTTAAGTTGTAAATAAAATTAAATTCAACTTTTTTAATAGTTGGCAATCCTCTTAAAAGTGTTTTCGTAATAAAGCTTTTTTGAATCTACATAGTTTGTATGGTATCCAAAATATAGAATTTCATTGCACTTATAATTTAAAATAAAAGTTAACTTTTTAATCAGGTGGCCATCCTCATCAAAAAATATGCTATATGCTAATACAGGGCAACAAACATACTCACACACTCACTTACTCGCTCACAGACTTTCACATTCATAATATTAGTATGATCATTTTACATTTCAATTCAACTAATTTTAAATTCCTACACTGGTGGCAATGCTCGTCAACAATATTTTTGAAATAGTTACAGTTTTGTTAAAAGACATTATAAAATATTTTATTTAACTTGTTATTTAAACAGATTTTAACTTAATGAACATGTGGCAACCAACTTCAAAAATATTTTCCAAATAAAACTGTTCCATCCCGTTCTCGTTTGACACCCATATCAAAATATCTCGTTTAACATGTTAGCGAAATTGATGTTGAATTTCTAAACAGGTGGCAACTCCCTTTTAAAAAAATTTATTATAAGGATTTCTTTAACCTCTGTCGTTTGGTACCCATATTAAAATATTACGTTTAATTTGTTATTTAAGTTGATTTTAACTTTTTGATCAAGTGGCAACCAGTATTGCCAGAAAAAGTCCCCTAAAAATCTTAATTCTTTCAAAAAAAATCTTCAAAATAAGATTTTAAAGCTAAAAAAATCTTTTCGATCCCAAGAAATCTTCATTTAAAAATACCTCCAAATAAACATATAATTCAATATTGACTTTACGGCTGTAAATAGCCTTTATTATGTTGATTGAAAAAAATTAACAATTTTAAGTTGCAAAGTCCTTTTATATCAACTTTAACTAAAAATTAATATTGCCTTCGTGGCATCACAAAATTTGTAGCACAGTTTGCGTTTTTAATTACAAATAATAAACCTACGCATAAAATATGTATGTACATTGAAAAAACGCGTATATATACATTTGCATACAGTGGTAAAAATATAATTAGGGAAGCGACAGTTTAGCAAGTTTTGGCTATTTTTCTTATGTTGAAGTGCAAGTTTGAGGTAGCTAGGACTTGCTTTAAATCATACACAAAAATCTTCGTTTTGAAGATATTTTCAGTGTAAAATTTTGTTTTTTAAAAAAATCTTATTTTGAAGATTTTTAATAAAAAACAGCAGAATAAATCTTCATTTGCATGATAAATATTCACTTATGCCAACGCTGATGGCAACCATCATAAAGAATACCTTCGAGATAAATCGTTTTTGAACTCTTTTAGTTTATCATTCACATTTTTGTGATATTTTATTTAGCTTATTGATAAATGGCAACACCCTTGAAAAAAAAATATATTCGAAATAAATATAAATATAGTGACACCCCTTTCGACATTTTATTTAACTTATGCATTAATTAATTCTAACTTTTGAAGAAGGTGGCAACTCTCTACAAAAAATATCTTATATGTTATTTCAGGTTATAGTCTATCTACGTACCAAATTTAAAACGTCCCCATTTATAATATTAGTAGGATTAGAGTGGTCCTTAAATTTTGGAAGAAAATTTTTACATCAGATTTCTTAAGCCTCAACTAACGTCGCTACTACTATACTCGAAGATATTACACATAAATTTTGGTCCCGACTGGAGACGGTTAAGGTAATCTGAACTTTGTCCCCTGTCTCCAATCGAGACAAAAATGTATATGTGATGTCTTTGACCGTGCTATTACCGATTAAGTGGGTGAGACTGAAAAAATCGTTCATTTGATTTTTTTAAGGACCACCCTAATGTATATACTTAGATATGTATGTCAAATTAATATTTGTAACAAAATAGTCTATCAATAGCAATTCTATCAAAAAAAAAATTTAAGAGAGTTGCCACCTAAAATTTATTTTGCTAACATTTTCAAAACTAGAGTAGCACTACATAGTTAATAAAGTAAAACTCTTTCATATTCCTACATAAATATAGCTCTGATAAGCTGATTGTACTTATGTAGAGAAACAAAATGTGTATGAATATTTGAAAAATGTAACGGAAAATTATATATATCAAAATTTTGTTTTTCTTTATATGCTTTCCTGTCCACTCACTCGCCAAGCGCTCGCCACCAACTTCATTTAATCAACATCTGATCATATTTTCATAAAACTAAACTTAATGCTCATTCACCTGAAAATAAATTTAGTTAAATAAAGTTTATGCACAAAATCATTTAAGTAAGTAGATTGTACAGATATGCCGCCGGTGAATCGCTGCAAAGTAACTACTTATGACAGCTTGTAAAATATGAAAATGTGCTTGTGACAATGTGCAACAGTTTTGTAAAGTAGCTGCAGCGCAGTAAAAATTTAAGAGAAAATCAGTCGGTATGACAGCAGCGCAACAGCTATGTAAGCCAACTTGAAGGGTGCGCTGATGTTGAGCGAGTGGCATTTGGAGATATACTGAAAGCTGCTGGCCATCTACTTAAAGTGGAAGCGGTGGTGCTATTTACAGGCATACCGAGCGACCCTAGCAGCAGTGTAATATAAGTCGCCCACTGTCTAGGCGAGACGACATTGATTTCCACCATTTACCGTGCCTCAGCGCCTGCTGGCATTTTATTGTTGTTTCTATTAGTCTTTTCTTTTTTTTCATACTTTTTTCAGCACCTACCACACGCTTTGTTGCCACAACAATTTTGCAAACTACTTCCTGGTTGATATTTATTCTTTTTATACTCGTGTTCATCTACATTTCTTCCACCTCGACACTTTTCGTGAGTTCTTTCTCTTTGTTTTGTTACTTTGTACACGCTTCACATTTACATTGTTTTGCTTTCAAGTCAGCGGCTCTTACCACCGCCTACACTCAGTGCTCCCATTCTTGTGTTTTTATTTTTGTGTTCATTTTTTCTATTTTTTTATAGTTTTTCTGCATTATTTCGAAACCAATTAAATTTAAAAGCAATCTGCGTCTCACCGCCATCCAGCCTTTCGCGCTATGCTAGACGCTACTCCAACCTGTACTCAAAGCAGCGAAAACATAGCAGGCAATGCTTTCAAAGCGCGCCGGTAGTTTTGCTCCACTCAGCGATTATGTACACCGTTAGTACGAGTAATGCCAGCCGGTTGTCGCTGGTTGCTTCTTGTCAGCTACTCGCGTGCATTGCCCGCAGCCAATTTTGCCATTTACGTGCTTTTTCACTTAGCAAAGCTACTTTACTGGCACTTTTTTATTGTTGTTACCCTTCTTCTACTTCTATTGTATGTATGTAGTTTGTTGCAAGCCAGCGTTGGAAAAAAAATCACTCGTAATAAGATTGTTGCACGTTGGCAGCTGTTGTCATTTGTGGCACTTGAATGTTCACCAAAAAGCAATTGCATTCCTGCGCGCATTTTTACTTCTCTTTGTTCTGCTGTGAACTCTTTGGTGCAGTTGTATTCATAGATACATACACACTTGTACTCGTATTTCAAAATTTCATTTCCTTTTTATTTGCTTTTCATATTCTTTTGTATGAAATTTATGAAATTTTATGGTTTTTCCCGCTTACAAATGTTTGCAAGTTGACTGCCCTCTAAGTTCACCATAAGCTTGCCACATTAGCGCGTACGCGCTGCACTATGTTTCAGGTTATTTGTTGCACGTTATATATGAATGAATGAATGCATTGTGCCAAAAGCTATGTGAATTGTCTGCGCTTTTTCGTACTGATTTTGCTTCTCTTTCCGTTGCTTAATTTTATTTTATTTTATTTTTTTTGGTTTTTAATAAATATCAAATTAAAATTTCATTTAGAATGTCGCGACATCTAATTTTGGCGAAATCAGATTTGCACGGTTGCACTTCAGACAACTGCCTCAATTGATGTTACTCATACGCCTGGTTGATTCATGTGATAGCGGAGGAAAGACGTGACTACTCTTTAATTTATTTTAAGCTTTTTGAAATAGCGTAAATGCGTGAAACTAGTAGCTGAGAGAGTGACTGATGGGAGTTTTTAAGAATTTCTCATATGTTTAGTGCATAAATACATATGTACCTTTGAGATCCTTGAGTCCATTAGCGATTTTTCTAGGCCTGCTTATCGATTTCGCAAATACATAACCAATGTTCAACTCGCTTGATGCATCCCCCAAAAACTCTTTTGGAGTTTTATCAACGGCAAAAGCCAAAACGCTACAAGTTGTCGATGCTCTGTATGACTTCCAGCATACAGAGGCGGTACAAGAGTTACCATTGGCCGAAGCGCCTACCCATTTTTTGAACGAAATACATAATCGATGCTACACAATCACGGAACTTTCTATGTAAACTGCAATACCGCAGGGCTAAAAGCATGCCGAGGTGGTAACTGATGGTTACCATTGGCCACAGCACCTACCCAAACATTTTTATTTCAATCAATTCACAATGCGAATTTTTTTCGATATCAATTTCGATATATGAATATATGTATTTAACTATAAATGATATAATCGATTTATTTCTCTATATTCAATATTCTTTATTTTATATAACATTCCTCTAAAATTCGTTACTAAGCGATAAATTCATCGTTGTTATTATGTTAATCGACACCTGTATGTACATAATTATACATATATCGATATCATAAATAAATTATTAATCGATATTGATCGAATTAACAGTTATCGACTTACATAATTAATTGTTTATATTGTTATCGGTATCGATATTGTTCTAATATTAATAAATTTAGCGACGTCATTATGGAAGTCTTCTTATCGATACATTTATAGATGATATAAATGATTTTTTTCATTTACGAAAGTCGTTAGACCTACTTTAATTGATTTATTTATCGATGTAGTTATGAGTATCAGTGCGTGTGTATATATATTTATAGATGTCATTAGTTAGCAAAATAAACGGTGTTACTTCTATGTTTTGATGTATTTGCCGATAAATTTGTCGATGTCATTATGCAAATTTCTATCGACACTGTCAACGATACGCATATTTATGTTATTTTTAAAGGTCATTACCGACTTTGCAGAATGCCATTTCAAAATCATATTCATCCTTATATCAAAGTTTTTATCGATACTATTATTGATCTAAAAATGTTTTCATGTATTACTGGCAAAATAATGATCGCTACTATTCTTATGGATGTTGACTTTCGATAAATTTTCCGCAGTCA
Source organism: Rhagoletis cerasi (assembly GCA_029783565.1). NCBI lineage: Eukaryota > Metazoa > Arthropoda > Insecta > Diptera > Tephritidae > Rhagoletis > Rhagoletis cerasi. The sequence continues at coordinate 15,499 of JAPVRG010249123.1, forward strand.
TTACGAAAATTCCTGTCGACATCGTTATGGTTATGTTTATGTCTAAAGGCTATCATCGATTTGTGCTTCTAAATCTTGAATGGTTATCTATCTACCAAACCTCTAGGAATATTTTTTAGCGATATTTATCGTAACATGTAAATATTTTTACTTATTTATTTTTTTATTTTATTTTTTTATTTGTCTTTGAAACAGAATTTCTTGACGCCCTACAACTGGCAGGTCGTCAGTTCCAGCAGCTTTGTTGCTCTTTAGTCGGTGAGTAGAGAAGCGTTTCTTCTACCATTTTGGCATGCTCTACGCATTGGTCACTACGTCAGGAATTTGCCCCGTGGCAAACTGCCCCGTGGCAAACTGGCATGCTTTCTATCTATCACAGTTCTGGAGACAGCAATTCAAACTGATAACATATTTATTGTGTAAAGCTGCAGTCTACCATGTTTCAAGCTCTGGCGAAGTCGATCAGCCTCAGTACATTTTCGGTTGTTTCGTCGTGCAGACCGAATTTTTCGGCGGTGGAACCGAAGATCCTCTCCTTACCCACTTTGGCATTAAAATCGCCTAGCACCTGGATGGCCTTAGTCTTACCAAAGACATCAACCAACCGAGCAGCGACAGCTAAGAGGGTTGCCACAAGTATGAAAAGTTAAATTCACTTGGATTAATTAGTTAAATAATGTGCGACGAGGTTTAAGAAAGCTTCATTTTAAAATTATTTGAATAGGGCTGCCGCCTATTTAAGAGAAAATTCCATTGAGGATGTGAATCTAAAGAGCTTTAAGAAAGTTTTGTTTTGAAAATATTTTTAAAGAGGGCTGCCACCTCTTTAAACTCAAATTCAATTTAATGATATATTGCAGTATGAATGTTAAACCAAAGTTGTTTAAGAAAGCGCTAGTACGAAAACGGTTTTGAGCAGGATGCCACCTGTTTCGAAGTCAAATTAAATTTAACCATTGACTTAAAGGAAATATTACAACTTACATGTAAAAGTAAAGACGTTTAAGAAAGCTTTATTTAGAAAATATTTTTAAAAGGGGTTGCCACCTGTTTAAAAATCGAACTTCATAGTCTAGTGATATGTACTAATACAATTTATTTTCTTTTTTGTTACATTTTAAATCATAATGTTAAACCGAGCTTCACGCTGGCAGAGTTGGGGTGAAAGCTAGTAAAATACATAGAGGGTGTCCAAGAAGTACCACGACAAACTTGTGGAGAAGGTAGGTGGGGGTGACCTCCCTAATAAGCAAAAATAAAAGTGTCACCGTTTTAGAAATATTTGTACTTTTTTAATTTAAAAAAATCTGTTATACTTAGAATTTTTTTTTAATTTACATGCAGTCAAGGAAAAAACATGAAAAGGTCCGATTTTTTTAAATTTAAAAAACATTTAAAGCTTTCAAAAAACGGTAACACTTTTACCTGAAAATGTGTTGCTTATCAGGGAACTCATTTTATTTTCAGGTGGCTTAATCACACTTACGCAGAAAAAATAATAAACCGCTTAGGAAACGGCATGAATGCTTAAAAGAGCTAACGTAAATAATGTGTGAATGTGTGTTGACAACGCCGCTGCCAGAGGGAATGATAAACGCGTATCGTTTGAACAAAAGGAGCATATTTGATGAAGAATAATGAAGCGAGCAAAGATAAGACTGCGCGCTATATAATTTCAAAACGGAATATTTATTTCTTTTTCTTTACTACTTTGAGCGACAATTGCTGCAGCCCACGGGAGAAATTAGTAAATGAATGATTCTTATTAAAAAAATTATATGGAAAAAGCGGGGTGAAAAATTACAAAAGGCGTCAATTTCAAATAACAAAAAATTTACGGAAAAAGTAAAGAAGTGTTATATTTGAAATTTAATAAAATAAAAATACCTACATTAGGGCGGAGTAATTTGTTCGGAGCAAAATTTTCGAAGAAAGTGTATGGCAAATTCAAATTCGGCGATTGATTATAAGCAAAAATGGCGAACAAACTTTACATCAAAAATGGCGTTTGACCCTTCCAATTTTCAAAAGAAAAAGCAGTATATTGTTAATTTTTTGGACGAAATTCATTTTTTTTATACCAGAAAATTTTTTTCATAATTTTCTATTTTCTCAGTTTCGTTAAGCGCTTGTTTCTTAAATATGAAAAACACACAACATTTTGTAGATGAAAAATTTATTTCGTTCAGAAAAAATTATAGCACACTGATTTTTCTTTTAAAAATTGGGAGGGCTAAACACAGGGACCGTTACGGTTATTATCTTTATAATAAAAACCATAATTTGACCGTTAAAATTTGATTTTTATTTTTTGATCATATTTAATCGTTATTTTATGATTTTTTTTTTTTTTTTGATCAAATCATAATCGTTATTTTTCATTTTTATTTTTTCGAGTAAAATATAATCGTTATTTTATGATTTTTATTTTTAAATTAAAAATTTATTTCGTTCAGAAAAAATTATAGCACACTGATTTTTCTTTTAAAAATTGGGAGGGCTAAACGCAGGGACCGTTACGGTTATTATCTTTATAATAAAAACCATAATTTGACCGTTAAAATTTGATTTTTATTTTTTGATCATATTTAATCGTTATTTTATGATTTTTTTTGATCAAATCATAATCGTTATTTTTCATTTTTATTTTTTCGAGTAAAATATAATCGTTATTTTATGATTTTTATTTTTAAATTAAAAATTTATTTCGTTCAGAAAAAAATATAATGCACTGATTTTTCTTTTAAAAATTGAGGGCTAAAGGCAGGGACCGTTACGGTTATGATCTTTATAATAAAAATCATAATTTAACCGTTAAAATTTGATTTCTATTTTTTCGATCATATTTAATCGTTATTTTATGATTTTTATTTTTTTTGATCAAAGCATAATCGTTATTTTTTATTATTATTTTTTCGAGTAAAAAATTATCGTTATTTTATGATTTTTATTTTTTCGATCATAAAAGATTTAAAGCGACCATAAAAAACAGTCTCCGCAATAACGGTTAAAATTGATCGAAAAAATAAAAATCCAAAATAACGATTATTTTTTGATCAAAAATATAAAAATTATAAAATAACAATTATTTTTTAATAGAAAAAATAAAAACCAAAAATAACGATTATGTTTTGATCGAAAAAATAAAAATCATAAAATAACGATATTTTTTAATCGAAAAAATAAAAATCAAAAATAACAATTATGCTTCGATCGAAAAAGGAAAAATCATAAAATAACGATTAAATTTGATAGAAAAATAAAAATCAAAAATAACGATTATATTTTGATCGAAAAAATAAAATTCATAAAATAACGATTATTTTTTGATCGAAAAATAAAAATCATGATATTTAACGATTATTTTCGGACCCTGCCTAAACGTAATTTTTTGTCCTATAGTTTGCTCACCATTTTTGCTTAGAATCGAAAGTAGAATTCGAATATGCCATACACTTCTTTATGTAGATATGAGTTAAAAACGCTTAATAGCAAAATTTTCGAAATCACAAAAAAAATTTTACCAAAGAAACGGAATCCACGAAGAATAATATGTATCTTTGTATATATGTATTGCACAACGCTTAGTACAAAAATTTCTACAGGCAACAGTGGCCTCATATATACATACATGTGGTCATATAAATATATTTACATATGTACATCTATGACATATAACAATGGCCACAAGCGGCTTACATCTTCTCCCTCTAGCCCTTGCTTATATGCAAATCTGTGGCAACACCAGTCGCTAGAATGCTTATTAAAAAAAATGAAAAATATGTGCTGCCAACAAAGAGAAATCGAAAAAAACCAAACACACTGTCGCAGGAAGTGTATAAGGATGCGTTGTAATGATGGGTAACTCTGTAAATTTTGGTGTGCTGACTCAGTAGCTCCAACTCACTTTAATGAGTCAGCACAGTGAGCTGGCACAAGTGTGCTATCGCAAAAAATTTAAAGCTGATTTCAGCAAAATTTTTAAAGCTGATTTCAACTGGTGAGTTCATTTGCAAAATGATTCTACAATAACTATTTTTTAAAAGACATATTGATACTTTTTTGATTATCTTTTCGACACAGTCTAAACAATTCAAGCCGCGCCGAGCTATGCAAGTGTCAGCACATCAACTGAGTTACCATATTGACTCTGTAGCACACTGAGCTATACATTGTCAGCACATAAACTGAGTTAGAAATTTTTTCAGAGGTGAGTCTGAGCGTGCGGCACAGTTTTAAGAGTCAGCACAGTAACTCAGCACAGTGCTGAGTTACCCAACTCTAATGCGTTGAAGCAGCTATTTAATTTGAGAAGTAGCGAAATTATAACCGAAAAAAAAAATTGTTTCAGCGTAGACGCAACAGCTGCGCGCAAGTGACTTATGCGGTGGCAAAAGATTTATTTTCACGCATATTTTTCGGTAGCTGGGGATTGAGCAGCTTTAGTTTGGTGTAGGAAGAGAAAGATAGGAGTGCCATATAAAAAAAAAGTAAATCAAAATAAAAAACCATTTAAACCATGCTAGCTTGTATTTGTGTATCTGCGCTTATGCGTGGAGAAATGTGAATTTTAAATTAGAAATATGAAAAAAATAAAAATAAAATTTGCTGTTTATTTTACACACCGTAATCCATTTTTTTACTTTATGAAAATTTTGCTAACACAAAAATTAACACAGTAAACACCACAAATATTCATACATAGACAATTATTTATTCAAAAGCACGTAGCCGTAATGCATGCGGAGAGCTTTTGAATTGCTAAAAATCAGCTATGTTGTGACTGGCACTAGTGTTCACTAAATATTACTTTGGTTACATACAAAGTTTCGACCAAACACCAGACAGACAGTCTTAAGCCTCTGGGCGAGTGTACGTTGCAGCTGCATAGTAACAAATATTTAAATGCAGATTTATGGCTTTCAAGTTTTTTAGTTTAAATTCCGAAAAAATAAATATGTAAAGCCAGGTAGGAAATGTTGGGTACGGAGTCATTGGCCGGCAGACTAATTCTACTATCTTGCCTTCGCGGGATATAGTAGAGGGCGTTCTAAACGAATGAGCGAGTCGGAGCTTTTCATATCAAAACTGCATCATATTTTTCAGGTGGTTCTACAAGTGGGTTCTCTGTCGACCGGTGACAATTTTTTGGAGAGCGATTTCGACAGATATACAATAGCCATGATGGCAAACACATAGCTTCCTTGGATTTAGCTTTTGGCGAATAAATGTATTCGGCATCCTTTCTAGGATCTTTAGGAAAGCAGAAGAAAGGCTGATCACAGGAAAATCGTTAGGCTTCAATTGAGAGGCTCTGCCTCCTTGGGTATAAAAACGACTTCCGCCATTGTACATGCTTTTGGTAGGATTAAGACATGCCTCATAGATTTCTGTTAGGTTAGAGTATATAAGTAATATCTCAGATGTGTTTTGAAGCTCTACTGGGAATATGCCTTATAACCCTGGGGATTTAAGGGTTTAGCTTTACTATGGGTTATAATGACTTCCCCCAAACAGATGAAGTCCTGGAAAAATGGAAAAGTGAGTAGCAATGAGAATTCCTAGCATTTCTTCTACTCGCTATTTAGCTTACGGATATAACTATAACCGATTGGCTTCTTGCTCTTTTTTCTCAGGGAGACGGGTTCCTGATACCACCAGTATGGGTTATTTTTACCCTTCGGAACTGAATTAAGCAATTGGTAATTGGACAGAAAACAAAAAAAAAACCGAATTACAGGCTTTAATAGTGCGATCAACTGTTTCTTCAATTTAACTGTTGAATCGAATTCGTCGAGAGAAGCATACTGAACGTTCCGCTTACAGAAATTTTATTGGTAACCAGAACCTTCCAAATAAAAGCACCGATAGTAACTTTATGCATTTGTAAGCGACTGAAAATGACGGTTCAAAAGTTATTTTATCCCACTGTGTGCTTGTCACTAACCAATGTGAGTAGAAGATAAGAAAATGTTTTTTTCATTAAAATGCATGATCTCATTTAACTGCAACTGGGGCGACCACGACATTTGATTATCCCGAATGCAGACAGGTCCTTCCATTGTGCTCGTGGGCACCCTTGCTTTCGTTGTCCACCCATGGGTGCTGACTCGAAGCATCTTTTCACCGGAGCGTCGTCATCCAAGCGTACAATATGCCGAAGCCAGCGCAATCGTTGTATTTGTATGAGCTTAACTATGTCCATGTCCTTAAAAGCCTCGTACAGTTCGTCTTTCCATCTTCTTCGGTACTTGTCGCCCACGCAAACAGGGCCGTAGATCCGGGATGCTCATCCAGTAGCTCAATTGGCTCACTTTGGTTCACAACAAACACAGAATTTCACGGCAAGCGTTGTCTCAGTAAAAACAAACGGGACAAAAATCTATCGACATTCATTCACTGCTGCCCCGCGTTGGCTCGCATTTGCTTAGCTGCATGTTTGTGCCACTGATTTCATAGTTTGGAGTTGAAAAAATTTTTTCAATTCCCAGAATGATGTAATTGGTTTTGACGTTGTTGTCGTTTGGCTCAGTAACTTCAATGACATTCAGTTGGCTTACAACAACAACACCGTGCCTCACCTTGGCTCACTTACAACAAACACGAACCTTCAAAAATCGATCGACATTCATTCACTGTTGGCTCGAATTTGTTCAGCTGTATGTTTGTATTATTGGTCTGTTAGTTTGCGGTTGAAATTTTTTTGTAATTCCCTAAACGATGTTTTTGTAATTGATATTGAAGTTGTTGTCGTTTGGCTCAGTAACTTAAATTTGTTGAGCACCCCTGCCGTAGATCGTGCATAGAATAGTTCTCTCGAAAATAACCAAAGCCTTCTCATCTTTGTTCGACATCGTCCACGTTTCTGTGACATATAAAACAGGCGTTCTCATCCAGTAGCTCTATTAGCTCAGTTGGCTCACAACAACATCACTGTGGCTCACTTTGGCTCACTTACAATGAACACATAATTCGCGGAAGTACAACACACAAAATTTTAACGGGTCAAAAATTGATTCATACACTGCTGCCTCGCGTTGGCTCGCATTTGCTCGGCTGTGTGTTTGTATCATTGATTTGCTTTTGGGGTTGAAATATTTTTTGCAATTCCCAGAACGATGTTGTTGTAATTGATATTAACGTTGTTGTCGTTTGGCTATTTAACTTAAATTTGTTGAGCACTCCTGATATAAAAGGACAGGCATGATGATAGATTTGTAGAGCGTAATTTGTGTTCGTCCATAGATGGCTCTGCCTTCCGAGCTGAAAGTAGCACCTGCTGGCAAGAGTTCAACGAACCCTCCTACACTTCAGTCTCTTCAAGGAAGGACTGTGGACCGCGCAGCTTTAGTCAAAGCTCTGGTTAACATACTCACGTATGGGTCGGCTTGGGATGGTGGAATTATAGCGAGTGATTTCCGTCGACAACTACTCATAAATCCCAACTTTGGGCATCCAGATTTCCGCTGAGTGTATCAAGCGGAGATCACCGCTATCAGAGATCTAGACGACTAGCTGTTTACTGGGCTGACACTGATTGTATAGGTCACCATTTAAGTTCACTGATTTCGCCTAGCTTTTCTCTTTCGAGTAACGGGTAGCAGCCTCATTGCAGAAGACAGCATGGCTGATGAATTGGCAATACAGCGCAGAGCACCTTCTACGTCACTTTTTTTTTGACACATTACAAAGCATTTTATATACTTTCTGTAAGAATACTTAATTCAAAGTTTTGCACTTGAGTTCACAATTCCAGTTGGTCATTCATGCAAAGCAATGCATAAACATACATATCTCTATGTAAGTATATCAACAGTTTCGCCCGACAGTCACAGCACCGCGAATTGAAATGAAAATCTGCGCTTAACACCCGCTGAGTGTTTATCCTGGCGCATTTCATTTCCACGTTTTAGACATCGTTGCCCACCGCCGATCACTGCAACATTATTCCTTCCAGCGAATTCTTATTGTCTGCTGGTGGATTTATGTATTTTTCTGTCTCTCTGTCTGTCTACAAAGTACCAGCAAAGTCGTATTAGTTGCGCTGAGTGCATGCGTGTGTGAGGGCGTGAGCCGAAGTAATTGTGCATAGCGCTTTTGTTTGCTGCCAAGTGTTGAAATAGGATTAAAATACTGGCATTATCAGCTCTAGCATATAAATATGAATGCATATCTTTTTTTATTACTTATAACAGTGAGGTGTTAAATTATTCATAATCGCTATAGGTATGTTGACAGTTTTTTTCGACACACTGGAGAGAGGACAAAAGTGGTTGTGGAGTTTTTTGTGGTGCAGCGTCGCTGAGCGTAGAAACGGGAAAGAAAATGTTCTTGTACATTTACTCAATGATTAAGGAGATAATTTATTGATGCTTTAAATATATTTGTATAGTGTAGACAAATGGGAAGGGGAGTAGTAATAAATTGAAATGCAACTTAGTGTTAATTAACGTTTTTGGAGTAGAATGTAGAAATACTAGCCTACATTTCTAATTGGCTTCGTGTATATTATTAAATAGCAAAAAAAAGATCCACAAAATTATTTTCGTAAATTATGAAAAATTATGCTTGCTTGCTTAGAGGAATCGCTTAACACAAGCAGCCATTGGAAATCACGTTGTACTGGAATTGCTCCTTAGAAACGTAATACAACAACCTTATTTAACTACCAAAATAACTTCAAAAACATTCACTCATCTGTAAATGGCTTTCAAATAAGCAGCAAAATGCATAGAAGCTCGCTTTCATTTGGTTTTTCAGTAATTTTCTCTTTAGTACTAAAAATCTGCGCGCCGAATTGAAAGTACTGCTGGAGACGCTCATAATAAGCATCGGCGCCAACACTTGCGTTTACTACAACTTCAATGGCAATGCGAGTATTGAGCTAAATGAGATTTGGCAACATCGCGTCGCGCAAATTTCGCTCGCCCACCAATCTAGCGCACCGTTACATGAGCATTTCCACTCAACTGTACTAAGCGTAGTGCTACTCAACTCCTCCGCACTTGAATAGCAACTAAAAAACTTTAAATATGCCATGCAGCGTTGGCACAGCCGTTATGTGCTCTTTATGTCAAAGAAAATTGGCAACAATGGCTGCGTTCAGCAGACTCAACTGTTTTGTAAGCGGAAAGCATAAATCGCTTAGTTTCGCTGAACGTTGTGATTCATTTTAAACATTTATTATTATTATTATTTATTATTATTATTATTTATTTCCATTTTCTTCACTATAAATATTTTTAATTTTAAATGACAAATAAATTTTAGTGGCAAATAAATTTTAATGAGACATAAAGAAGACAACGGCTGGTTAGTGAGCGAAGGTAGCATATAATTTTTTCGCTACCCGCTCAGTAAACGTGTTGACTGAGCGAAGCGGAAACACTCCGTTCAGCAGAATTTTACTCAACTGTTTTGCAACCGCTCAGTCTGCTGAACGCAGCCAATGCTTCGCCAACAGCGGAATAACTTTTCGCTTGGTCATGGCGCAATGGCTTCTACAATGTGCTACTCACCTATGCACACGCTCATGAGCTACTCACCTACGAACCATTTCCGACTGTCTGCTTGCGACATACATCGCTAAGCGCCTACTTAGCCAAGCGCGATAGCTGGTCGAACTTCCGTGGCTATAACATACGCATAGTTTTGGGCACCCAACCTCCACGTGCTCTTGTGTACAAGGACGCAGATGGCATGCAGCGTGTTACCGGCTTGCTTCCGCTTATAATAAAGCTATTTGCTCTGCGCTACAACGCAACGCTACAATTCATCGTTCATCCGAATCCAAACTATGATTTCATGCAGTGCATACCGGAAGAGCTCGCTGGTTTATATTACATGTGGGCTAATAATGGCTACTACAGTATTTATGGCACGCCGCACAGCAAACTGCTTTACTTAGGGATCGCCTACTTTGTAGTGCGTTTCCCGCAGCCATTGGCGAAATTTCGTTACTTCTTAGCGCCATTTCAAGCGTACATCTGGTGTGTGTTTGTCGCTGCCATCGCTTACGTTACGCTGCTATTGGCTGTAATTAATTGGCGTGAACGTGGCTATTGGAATGCTGGACAATACTTACTAGATGTTATTAGTAGCTTCATTCTCTCTACCGTTCATCCAAATCTAATCGCGACGCGTCGTGGCAAATTCGTTTTCATCCTACTCACCATAGTTGGGTTCATCGTATCGGAATATTACTTGGCTTTTCTCTCCAGTCTGCTCAGCACGGATCTCTGTGAGCGTCCAGTAAACACAATAGAGGAACTCGTAGCCAACAACTTCACTGTACTTACTATTCGCGCCTACCAAAATAAAGTAGACATTTTTCTTGAGAAACAGCAATTGGCGATGCATGTCAGATATGCTTCTAATGGTGAGGTGCGGCTACATCGCGATCAGCTTGATCCCAGCTATGCTTATATAAATATGTACGATATATGGCAGCTCTTGTTTTATCAACAAAAATGTTTGCGGCGTCCACGTTTAAAGTTGTTGGAGAAACCGCTGGTTACACTACTCACGGGTATGCCGTTAACTGACTATTGGCCGTTTGAGAAGATTTTCAATCGTCATGTGCAGCTGTTGTTCGAATTTTGATTTCATCATTACTTCATGCAGGTGACCGTCAAGGCAGGATTTTCAAAACCCTTCAAGACGGAATGGCACGAAGCGGTTTGATTTTGAAATGCCCGGCATATTATTGATCGCTGGTTATTTGATAGCATTTGTGGTATTCGTGATTGAAGTGATTTGGCAGAAGATTTTTCAATTACGAGTGAAAAAATTATGCAATATAATTTGAAAAACTCGTGAAAAAATTATTATGTGTTTTTAAATTTAAAGTTATCGATACATTTATCGATTTTACTATCCAAATTTTTATCAACATTGTTATCGATATAAGTTATCGATATAAGTTATCGACACATGTCCGTGTCGATATCGTTATCAACATCACTAACGATAGATATATTTTTCAATATACTATTTGCAAATCGATATTTTTATCGATATATGGCACACGTTCTGCAAAAGTGTTTTAACTCAAAATTTCCTGTTCATTAGAAACTTTCTGTTTGATACAACGACCAAAAATAACTGTTATCTCCAATTTACAAAACCATCGCCCATCCTCAGAATATGTAAAGTCAGTAAAAGCCTCTATATTTATTGATTTTATTCTTTAGTTTTTTTTTTCATTTATTAAAGCCAAATTACTAGCATAACCTATCGCCTGCCGGCAAGCTTCAAGGAAATTGCATTGCTCTTAGCAAGAAGCAGATGCATCCGCTGACGCGGACATCCTCTTAGCCACTGTCAGCAAGCGATTTGGCAGCATAGCAAATCACAGCAGCTTGAACACAGTAGTGTAGCTGTGTACGGAATGCAGCTTCTGAAAGATAGAGCAAAAAAGTACAGCTAGTTCAGTGAAGCGCAAAACGAAAGCTAAGCCATAACGCTGACTTAAGAATTATGCACTGCTCCGACAGCAGCATTAACTTTGCAGCTTAATCACCATCAACAGCAGTTTCGCTTGATACCACTTGGTTTGAGAGTGTTTACCTCAATATGACGCCCCAGCCTAATCGATTTCTTTTCTGCCACAGTTTAGCTCATCCGCTTAGTTTACCTGTTTCGCTTAGCGTTCTCGCAACCAACCATTCAACCGCAACCCATTACCACGATTTCAGATAATTTGTTCAACTATGTGTTTGCAACTCTCACGCTGGTAAATATTCGCACCAGCTGTTGTTAGCGCGTTGATTGGCCTCTTGCTGCCTGCTGCATTAAATCGCTAGCTGACAAATCTTCCATCAACAAACTATTCTCCCGCCTTCTTCCTTCTACGCGCACAGCGTTAGTGAGGCTTGAAGCTTGCATATACCATTTATGCCATTTGCGTGTTGATTACAATTTGATTGCCTCAAAGTTTATCATTGTAGGTAACTGTGTAGTCACGTAGTCGTGGCTATACAATCGTTCTCTCTGCATGCGTTTTACTTCATATTGGTTGTAATCTTCATCAATAGCGAGCGACAGCTGCTTCTTTAGTGCGTTAATGTTTGCCATTTGCAGTTCGCAAACATGTAAACATGCAAGTAAAACACGCGCACACACACATGGTTGAGAAACTGAACTTAGTACACGTAATGTCTATTAGTTGTGAGGGGCACGCCTTAATGTATGCTAAATGCTTACAAACCATGAACCGTGTTTGTGCTCCCGCTGCTTTTGACGCTGCTCGTGCTGAATTTACTTGCTATGGACTGGATCATTAGAAAACTATCAGCTTATTGACATTAATTTTACTGAGTGTTTATGTAATTTGTTGGTTGATGTTTGTAAAATGTATATAAGTATAAAATTAATATTAAAACATATTCAGCTGTAATTAAGAAATAAATATGCAATTTTAAGATTTCTAAACAATGTCATGCTCTAGTTGTTTTTAAAAGCTTTGCAAAAAAATTGAGAGCTGATTCCTATAGAATTTTTTCCATTTATTAAGAATCTTTCCTTTGAATTATTCAATTGGCACTAGTTTTCGAGGTATTTAGTATCAAAAGTATCAAAGTAGAGTAACGATGAAACAAGGAATTTTCTAAAGACCATAAAAAGAAAGGCTATAAAAAATTTGTTTACGCAAATATTAATCACAAAAATAATAACTTTCTTTATAAAAAAAAGTGGCGAATGCAACCTGAAATATCCTCCTATTTTTTCATCGCATCCACACCATTTTTTGAACTCTGTCTTATTGTAGGTGCTAATAAGCCTTTCAACGTAAATTTCCAATTTGAACAAAGAACTCTGAATTTTCGATTTCGAAAAAAAAATTGTCAAACTTAAAGTATAAACCAGGGACCATAATCATTATGAGTTCTATCAAAAACTTGATATTTAATCATTACTAGAGTTCGCCCAGTGGTTCAAATTCAACCACCATTCATTGATGCAGGTGTGGTGAGCTTAAGAGGAGTGTTGAGTTGAGGTGTGGTGAATTAAGGTGTGGTGAATTTATTTGGGTTGAGTTTGAATGTGGTGAGTTAAGTAGTGGTGGATTTAGGTGTGTGGAGTTTAGGTGTGCTGAATTTAGGTAAGGTGAGCTCAGGTGAAGTAAATGTTGAAGTCTAGGTGAGATGAGTTGAGGTGAGGTCAGTTAAGTTAAGGGGAAGTGAGTTGAAATGAAATGAGGTGATTTAACGTGAGCTGTGGTGAGTTTAGGTAAAATGCGTTAACCAACGTAGATAACATAACAAAATATAATCTAACATAACATAATATAGTATAACATTACATAACCTATCAACCTAACATAACATGACATGACACATCATAACATAACTTAACACATCATAGCACAGCATAACACACCATATTAAGTTTCTTTTCACTGCCTCTTATCTTTATCTCTATTTCTTTCTATATTTCTACCTTTGCCCCTTTTTACCTTTATTTTGATCTTTAGGTTTATCTTTATATTTATCTTTTCATCTTTATCATTATCTCTATTATTATTATTATTTTTTTTTTTTCTTTACCTTTACCTTTATCTTTATCCTTATCTTTATGTTTATCTTTACCTTTATCTTTAACATTATCTTTATCTTGATCTTAATCTTTATCTTCATCCCAATCTTTATCTTCATTCTTTCATATTCATCCCCTCCTTTGCCATTATATTAAATATTTGAATTTACCTTCTTCTTTGTCTTTATCTTTACGAATCTTTATTATTATTTTTATCTTTTCCTTTATTCCTTTCTTCATCTACATATTCAACTTTTCCTTCATCGTTGCGTTAATTTCAATCTAAATTGTTCTTACACCGCTGCTTCGCATTTCACTATCAAGGAGGCATTTCCGCCCCAAACCACGTACATGTATGGCATTGGTATTGGTGTGACTTTTGAATTGATTTATTTGCTCTTTTTTATACCTTTCTAATTTTAATATTTGAGATCAATAACAATAATACATTTCTGAGTTTTATTGTATCGCCCAGAAATAATAGTAATATGTGACCCGGCCTATGAAAAGGTGGCTTATGACTCAAAAAAAAAGAAGAGCACAAATGAAAGAAAAACAGAATTTGTTTATCTTTAACAGCTTTTTCTCGCAATTTCTTTTTTGA
>JAPVRG010249183.1:17290-27444 GCA_029783565.1 Rhagoletis cerasi
TTGTAGGACTTTTTAAAGGAAAAATTCGATAGCATTATGTCTGTGAATTTCGTCACGGAATCGTCAGGATAGGTTTTGAGACCTCTAACCGAACCCCAACCGTAACTACTTTTCATGCTGGCTAATCGCGAGTCACTCCATCATCCAATTAGAATTGCTAGAGGAGGTACACCTATGAGGATTCCCAGCGTCCCTGGCAGATCCGCATGAATCCTATGGCTATACAGACTCCAGTAGGTACCCAACTGGCGATTAAATTCTGATTGAGCGTTTAACCAGACATGGAGAAAACGGCCTTAAGTCTTTTAAAGTGAAACTAGTGATCTTTACTCATTACGTAACGCCGCCGAAGAAGTCGGATTTCAGCGAGCCCGAAAGAAAAACTGGTATGATGAGTGGCACGAAGCTGCAGAGAAAAAAGATGCCGCCTATAGGGCCACGCTACCGCGGGATCAGCTCACTAAGCATAGGTTAGAAGGTCTTATCAAGCGTATTGTGTGAAAGACTGAAGTCCACCGTCAACGAACTGATTAGGCCTTATCAGTGTGGCTTTAGACTTGCGAAATCCACCATAGACCGGGTATTCACCATACGTCACATCTTGGAAAAGATTCGCGTGAATAGGATCGACACTCTCCATCTATTTGTCGACTTCAAAGCCGCTTTCGACAGCACGAAAAGGAGTTACCTATACACCGCGATGTCTGAATTAGGTATCCCCGCGAAACTAATACGGCTGTGTAAAATGACGTTGAGCAATACCACCAGCTCCGTCAGGATTGGGAAGGACCTCTCCCAGCCGTTTGATACCAAACGGGGTTTCTGACCAGGCGACTCCCTGTTGTGTGATTTATTTAAACTGATGTTGGAGCAGATAATAAGAGCCGCAGAACTGAACCGCTCAGGCACAATTTTTTGCAAGAGCGTACAATTGCTAGCGTATGCTGATGACATCGACATCATCGGTAACAAAAACCGTGAAGCATGTTCTGCCTTTTCCAAGTTGAAGAGGATGGCCTCCTCTGCGATGCAAGGATCAAGTGGAGAAGGACTTGGCTCCACTTAGCAGTTGACACAGAAGAGAAACGACTGGCGTGCTTTGCTGGACTCGGCTAAAATCGCTTAGGCGGTTACAGCGCCAAACAAGAAGAAGAAGAAGTGATCTTAAAGGCGAGGCATTTGCATTAAAGTTTGTAAAGCAAAAAAAGTACGCTGAAATAAAAATACAAAAAGATATTTTTGATAATTTAACATTGTTTATATTAGATAAAGGAAATCAGAATATTACAAAAAAAGATTATGTATACAGAAAAAATCAAATACATATAATAAACTTAGTAAAAATAAAATAAATAAGTAGCGTAAACAATTGTAACTTATTTCAATATGATTTACAATGTTAACATTTACTGTAAAGGGTAAAGTATAGAAAAAAGAAATACATATTTGTGACTTGGCTTCAATTTTTTTCTTTCATGTGAAAAAGGAATAGGTACATATCAAAGAACTTAAAAAACATATTCATAAATAGAACACACTTTAGACAGAATTTGACACTTGGACACACTCTAGAAGTAAGGTAAGAAAACACAAGAAACATTAGTTAATAGAAAATCGAAAGCTTGAAACGACTTATGTCGCAGGGTCGAGTAAGAGGTGGAGTGGGCCCAATACTTTTTCAGTGACTGCCACGCTTCAAAATCTTTAATAAACTTTTCTTCTTTCAGTGTCGAAAACTGAAATTGTGAGGCTCGGCATTTGAAGGGTGTAAAATGTATCGAAAAAACAATTATTATAATTAACACATATAATTATGATTAGAAAAAAATTATTGGCATACATTCTACAATAGTATAAGGTTTAAAGTCAGCGCGTTAGGATATTACATTTATAGGTAAAAAGAAAACGGAACACTAAAAAATATATATTAATACAAAATTGTACAAATTATACAAATGAACTAGTAGCAGTGTGTAGATTTGTAAAGAGTAGATTGTTGATATGTTTTGGTTTTCATATTCATTTAACTCAACAGTAGTGAATAATATCGTGTAAAATAGTCTGTCTTACCAAAACACGAATGGTTAACTGAGCGCTACAGGCAACGAGCATTGTTAAGTTAGTGACAAAATTTAACTTTTAAATTTTTTTCGGACGAAAGTAAAATTTGTGCTTTAAATTTGATGCTTGCTCTCTAATTTTTCTGCACAAAAAAAGTTGATTTAAAAAAAGTAAGTTTGTAATACTTTTTAATCTCATACAGACAGACTTATTAGTTATACATAGATATGTTAGCGTGTATATATGTACATATTGTCGCCCTTATGCTAGAAGCATGAATACGCAAATTTTGCAATTTTGAGTTAATTAGTTGACTCGATTACCCTTTGGATGTTCTATTTAATACCAAAACTCAGAATACCATGCTTACAAGGAAACCACAATATTTGGCATGGGGGGTATTCGCGATCCGTTGCATACTGTCTAGCATGGTGCATAGATAGCATAAATAGCATGATTTCATCATTCTGTTGTTGTTTCATGTGTCCAATCATGCTATCTATGCACCATGCTAGACAGTATGCAACAGATCGCGAATACTCCTATGATTTTTCATTTTTACTCATTCATGTTTCTGGCATAAGGGCGACGATATGTACATATGTAAGTGTAAATATACCAAGCAAAAGCCATGTGCTGGTCAAAAAATATAACAGACTTAACTAAAGGCGGTATATATTTTTGTAATTAATACATTTAAACGTTTTTTTTTTACTTTTCATTGTTTACATAGCTTTTACAAAGAAATATTAAACAAAAAAGTGAACAACAATAAAAAACAATAAACTTTTTATTAGGTATTTAGTATATGTGTGTACTTTTGTGTGCTTGTTTTTTGTGTAATACAATTGGGGGATACTCTTAAACTCGAAAAAGTAGAAAAATCAGAAAACATTGTTTTGGAGATTTTTTAGGTTGTCAAGGCTTTTTCCAGTTTAAGGAAATATCCGTAATATATTTTTCAAGTATATTTATTGGTTCATTCTGATTGTTACCGAACATTGTGTAACCGAAAAATTAAAAAAATGTTTACCAAAAAGTTAAACGGTTACAAAATGGCTGTTTTTTTCTAAGTAAATTTTAAAATTGATCTGCCCTTTAAGCACAAATATTGTGCTCATGTGTTTTAAGGGCAGATAAATTTTAAAATCTACTTCGGAAAACGGCCCGTAGTGTGTTAATGTTTCTTTTTTTTTGTTTTTTTTTTCGTTTAGTACATTGCCGATTGATTTTTAGAAAAAGCTGCCTTAATATTCTGTTTTAACGATGCTTAAAATAATAGATTTCACGGGCAAATGTATATGTAAATAAGTAAATATTTCGCAGTTTTTAACGCAAACAAATTCAGTATTTGTTGTTATTCGGGTATGTAATAGAATATTTCGAAAAAAAAAATAAATATCGCGTGGCATCAAAAACGGTTTGAGTTACTTATTCATTTAAATAAAAACCGAATTGTCGTAATTTGCGCTTCTAACCATGTATCGTTGAACTTATTAAAGGGAAAATATGCATTTAAAAGTATGCAAATTTCTGTGTATTGTTGTAAGTTTGTATGATACCTTTTGAACACAAACTTTTTTGGCTGATTAACATTTAAGTATTCGCTAATTGGGACGTTTGCAACGAGTGCTGTATGTTATTTGAGTTGAAACATTAGATATTCGAGATATTTGTTGGTATTTAAACCAATTTTTCAAAGAAACTATGCTAAGAATTATTAATAGCACATTTTATGGAAGCATAATTAGCACAAATTCCATTTTTTTAGTGTAGTACATCCGGTGTTTATCTCTTGCACTGCTGTTTTGCCAAGTAATAAAATGCTTGGCATCGAATAAGCCACCCATTGGCGACTCTGATCTAATTTGTGTGTTTGAGGAAGCTGTTGCGTATGCTCATAAATACATACAGATAATTTTATATTAACTCGTGCAAAATAACAAAAAACAAATTATCAACGAAAATTATTAATATTGCTCTTCATTAATGTCGACGTAAAGGAAGCAACATATTTTTATACTTAAGTCATATTTGCTATAGCTGCCGGCAATTTCTTCAAAATGAGCGTATGTGCGGGAGTATATAAGAATGTGTATGAATATAGTATATATGTTAAGTGTATATGAGTGGATATGTGTATATATATATAGTATGTATGTGTTTATAAAACTCTACTTGTGACTATAAGTATGTATGTAGGTATATGATTTGGTTCACGTATTCATCGGCATTGGGTTCGTTTGATTCATTGGTAGGCTCATGAGCGTGATTTAACATTCATTTTCCAGATTTTCGTTTACAATATTTTTTTTGCTTTAAACCATTTACATGTGTATTAATACATAATAACAATTTTAATTGTTTTCATTTTGCTTGTTTTGCTACAATTTCTCTTGCGCTTACATTTAAATAGAATTTCTTACATTCATCGTACGTTTGAAATTAATTTACTTGAGTTTCTTTACTTTTTTTCGTGAGAAGTTACACTGATAAAGAAGCAAATAAAATAATACAAGGCAAGGAATGCATGTAGATGATTTTAGGTAAAGTGGGTGGTCAAACAAAAAAGTTACAGGACATACATATTGGATATGTGTAATACAAATGATGTGCGCAGCTATGCAATTTGTTTTTAAATGATGGAAAAAGTATGAATAATAAATAGTATGTATATGTGTGTAGATATTTATGTAATTGCTATGCACGTCGATTATCTATACATGAATATATATGTATGTAGATATAGTATGCTTGCAGATATATATGTACGTATGAAATGCTAAACGGTTAAATACGATCACCATGAATACATGTATGGTTGTATGTTATATGTTTATGTACTTGTAAAATTGGTTATAAAAATGCTTTCAGCTCATTAACATGACACAAAATTTGTGAATATTCGAGTTAAAATATGCCTCGTATGCGTTTTACACCATGGTGAGATTATACCAGGTGAAGTAATTAGAGCGAGAAGAAAGATTTTGACGTTGTCTTATTTGAATATTTGCCTTTAAAATTTTGCATAAGGCAGCCGAACGACAGAAAATAAAGCGAGAAATCTGTTTTATTACTTCACCTGTTTATTGCGCCATGGTTTTACACTTTAGCTGCCACGGCGCCGTCAACGCGTGTCAATAAAATGTGAAACTAATCCCAAGTTTTGGCGCTTAGATGTTCAGTTTAGTTTTACATTTGAATTTGATGTGCATTTAAGTATTTCAGATTTAGCGGTAATCAATTGTCCACAGTAAAATACAACACATTTTGTAACTGTGTCGCACTAGATATTAGAAAGCTGCGTGACAGCATCAAATAATCCACAAAATTTGTAAGCTGCGTGTGTATATGTACTTTGATGGTATGTGTATGTGTATTCGTTTGTGTGTTGGGATTCTGTGTTCAATTAGTATTTGCTGCGTTTCAAACTGCTTTCCGCCAATTTCAACATTGTTGTATTCTTTTCTGTCTAGAGTGTTGATTAACGGCAATGATGACAATATTACACAATTTATGTATATACCAAATTACTTTCTTGCATTATTCTACTTTGATATCTTAGGTGTTATTATCATTATGTCTTATTATTTTGTATTTTTGTTTTTCTCGTTCATTTTTTTATAGTCTACGATTTACTGTTGTTTGCTTGCTGATTTACAGATTTTGTTGTTCTTTGTAATAGTAGTAGTTTAGTAGTATTATATCAGTAGAAATCGTATAATTTACTTAAATATCTAAAGAACGACGTCAGGCAGGTCGTGCGGCCTGGCCTAGGCGCGCATTTGGTTTTCATGTACAATTTTTCTCTCCTTATAATAGATCTCCTCCGATTCCTTGTCGCATAGCAGTAGCACAACGGCACCGAAAAGGAAGATAGCTGCACCCCAGCCAACACCATAGGCCCAACCAAATTCCCAAATCGGCCGATTCGCTGCAAAATTAAAAATAAAAAGAGGATAAAAATAAGGGAAGGAAAATTTTAAATTAATTTTCAGTTAAACTTACCCAAATTAAGTTCGCCAGCAAAACATACTGGATATATTATCAGCGCAGACAGTACAGCCAACACTAGAAGTATGGTATAAATTTAATATTTTTGTACACGTTTTGTGTTTCAAAGGTTAAATTAGGGAATAAGATTATCATATATTTATTTTCAGCGAATTTGTCTGGCCATAAATCGAAAGCACACCAATGTTGAAGACGATGAAACACTAGGCGACACTTAATTTGCATAGTCATTGGCCAAAAAAAGGACACAGAGGGGTTTTCAGCAATGCCTCTACAATAGCAACAATTTTAGAGGATAATTTTGACATGCGTGAGTTGTTATCGAACTTGTGTGTTGGGCATCCAGTGACTATTACTTTCGCGCAGAACAATTAATTTAAGACATAATTTTCATAGGATAGAAAATATAGGAAAAGTTGAAAAATCTACTCTACTAGGTTAGTTATAAACACTCCATAAAATTGCTTTGTTTTTATCGATTCTTCCCCGAGTAACACTGCCGTTTCGCCATTTGAAATCTTTTTTTTTTGGCCCAAGAGAATATATAATATTTACTAAGCTATTCAAATTCAGATACTTACATGATAACAGCATCACCAGCACAGCGATTCTGTAGAATTTGTATTTTACATTGTGGTTTTGTGTTCTCAAACCCAGCCCAGTGAGTATGGTGGCAATCACATCAGTTATCAAGGTGATTATGCATAGAGCAGCTGTGGCTTTGATGTAAGCTGAAAAAATATTAAGGACAACGATTAGATATTCTAAGTCGAAGCTATGTATAAAAATAAAATGAATGCAAACATTTAAATTAAATTTACTGACCCACATCACGACTAGCATAACAACCCGGCGGATCATGTAGATTGAATGGCAGCGGTGATTCAACATCCTCCTCAATGCAGTGCACAAAGAGACCCTGACGCCAGCCAGCAGCCATTAACCAGTCCGTGGAGGCTAATGCCATGATCATCAGTATGACAACGATGACACCACATATAAATGCAATAACCTAGGGAGGAAAAGTGAGTGAGAAAATTTATGTTTTTTGCTTTCATTTAAATTTGTAGCGCAGAAGGAGGGAGTTTGCGTAGTTACAAACCTTCAATGGCCTTGTGATTGTAATCGTTTCAATAGTTGTTGTGGGCGCCATTTTCGATGGTGATGGGCGTTGCGAGCTGTATACAAAATAAAGAAAGGAAATGTAATAAACGTTAATCTCAATACATTGCGAAAGGAATGCCTTTGAATTATTTAAGTAATGCGATATTTTGTTCACCCCTTACAAAGAGGGAGCGATATAATACATACCTTTTCAGCCAGTGCTCGTGTGCGTGTGTTAGTGACAGGGAGTTAGTGCACCCCTCTAACAACAACAACAATAACAACGCAAGCGCAACAACACAATGTATGTTTGCATGAACAGCCAATGGCTTCGGCTTAGCCCACACTTTTTTCGTGTTAAACCTTAGCGTCTTTCTAATTATTGCACTCAGTTATTTGATTTTATTTTATTATTATTTTTTTACTTCTCTCCACACATTTAATATTGTTTCTTTCACTGTGGTAGCTGTGCGTTGGTTCAAAAATTGCGCTTAATTTTATGCCAATTTTAAATACAAATGCTTTATTTGCTTTAAGCTGCTTAAGATCTGTTAATTTTGAGGGAAGAGAATTAATGAAAGAATAAAAGGTGCATTCAATTAGTATGGTTGAGGATCTTAAGGGTATTTCAATAACTGTAATTTAAAATTGATGATAAATTTATAACAAAACCATGCAATAACGATAATTGGACGTAACACATTCACACACAGTATTTTTAGGGGACAAAAAATTAGTATAACTCTTGCATGGAAACAATTGCAATCGATATAGATTTGAGGCTTGCTTTTACTATATAAAAAAGCAGTATAACAATTGATTTAAAACAAAATATGTAGTTCTGAAGTCGTGTACCTACAAGCGCTGCTGCATCGACTTTCTCTATGTTTATGGACTATCACTTTAATGGCCTCGGCAAAAATTTACGAAAAGAAAGTTGAGACAAGATATGTATACAAATGCTGCTGTCTAAAAAAAACTTCAGTTCCACAACTGGTACAAGAAATTCCACCGTATACGAAATTTGTTTTACAAATTCGCAAAATATTTGTACTACACCTTCCCAAAAGAGCTTTTGGGGAATGATGCGTAAGTGGCAGTCCTTGGCCAAATATGAATCTGGGTCGTTCCGTTTACGTGAACCCGACTGTATTGGGAACGTCCTGTTCCGAGTGTTATAATTCACCTCAAACGACATCAAAAGCAGAACATTATCAAAGGAAGATTATGATTTCAACACACGTTTTTGAGCTCCTTCCAAGTTACTTCCAAAAACTCTCCTAGACTGTCTGGAGCCTATATGGTGAAAATATGCGTTGTAATGAGCACAAAAGGCACAGGTTCAAAAGTTCCAGTGCCTACCTATTTGCAATATCTTTCTATCTATCTATCTTTCAAAGCATCTCGGAACCACACACAACTTGGGCGCCTCATCAAAAATTATTGGAGTTAGGATGGAAGTGTTGCCACACCCATAATACTCGCCTGTCCTTGCGACGTCAGACTTCTAACTTTTCAAAACAACTGTACTATCGACGGTAATTGTGCTTATAAACAAATGAAGACACACTCAACCCTACAGAAGATTAGATCCAAACAAACTTGTTAAAACAACACAAATGGTGATTGGTGTGTGATATGAAAAGGGTATAGAAATTGATGAGGGAATGCACTTAAGTATTATTGTATTTATGCTATTTTTTTACAACGCGCAACTTCCGTATTTGATTACTTAGTTTATTTTTAAAAATAGAACGTAACAATTAACAAAGCTACAGCAAGCTAATGTAGAAAAACGGATGTACATAGGTAAATGCAAACTATGGAGCATTGATGTACATACATACATATGTATATACACATGTGGCTAAAAAAAGCTACAAAATGTGCTCAAGGCACGTTAGAACAACGAAAATATGGCCACTTACAAGAAATTCATAACATTTCACATGGACATATGAATGTTATTTTTAGAATAAGTATGTAAGAATGAGTTCTTTCCTTTCAGTAGAATTACTAAATTCATATAAGAATTGCCAAATAGGGCGCATAGGCACATGCGGATAGCAACAGTAATAAGGAGAACATAAATCCAAAAAACAATAAGCTTGTAATATTTATTAGAAAAGTTACACACAAGTAATGTGTAAATAGAATAAAAAAAAAATAATTAAAAAAAAATTTGCTTATTACCGCTAAAAAATATGTAAAGTATGCGCGAATACATAATGCATGTTTGTAAGTAAATATATATGCGTGTATGTAAAGCGATGGAACTTGCAAACAAATAAATAGATAGACAAAAGGCAGAAAACAATTGGCGAATTTGATTATGGGCAGATGAGATAGATGTGGCTTATGTACATACACAAGGGCGTACGCAGAGCGGAGAGGGGCTTTGTGCATACTTACAAGTGACAAATGTCCTTCTTCTGCCTTGCTAATAGTCTTGCCTTGCTAATGTAATAGTCGCAATCCCGTACGAGTCCGGACTTACCATTTTTTACCAGAATTTACTGGAAATCGATCCCGTACTCGGTTCTCTGGTAAATGAGAGGACAAATAAGAGAGCAAATGAGGTCCTCTCTTTGTCAGAAGTTACCATTTTTAAAGTCTGATTATGGCAACTTAACTTGATTTAACGTAACTTAACAGCAATCCAAATGAAACAGGCTTCAGCGCTGGTTTTGCATTGTTATTGATTTTATGTAAAAATCAAAACCCATCAGACTTCTATGTGTAAAGTGCTATGCGTTGGGTAACCGCTTACACGCAAAACTCATTTAACAGATTCCTCATGTGACAACTCCCATGCCACGCCGAGTATGCATAACGGAGCCCTTTGACGCTGTTAAGTTACGTTAAGTTCCGCTTGTCCATATATAAGCAGCATCACTTTAAGAGAATTTTTAAGTGACAGCTTCTAAGTTACGTTAAGTTGCCATAATCAGACCTTTAGTCCGAAGATTTTTTGC
>JAPVRG010249190.1:0-10169 GCA_029783565.1 Rhagoletis cerasi
AATTTTTTCCATCAAACTATTTTGTTATATCACACACACTTTTGATAATCATTTGTAAATTTCCGACTGCCGTTAATAAGCTGTTGATATGAAAATATAGCTTCATTAATTAAAAATATATGCAATCATCTACATACATATGCACAGATGTATGTACGTTAGACCGTATCGAAACAAAAAAGTTCGCCGTACACCCCCTCATATGAATTGTTTTTGAAAAGCATTTGAAAAAATAATAATTTTTTTTTTTTTGGACAACCCTAGTAGTCGCCCAATTTCATTTTTCTTCGTATCTTCGGCATTTATAGTCGGATTTTAAAGTGTGATACACCGATGTTTTTGTCTCGATGAAGGGGTTTTCCTATGGAAGTTCATTGACCTCAGGTGCTTCATAAGAAAAAAACAAAAAAAAAAACAAAAACAAAAAAAGTTGGTTATTTCCGTATGGTTTTCCGACTTAACAAATCGAAATACTTTTTTCGCAAAACATTAATGATTTTTGACGGTGTTTAATTTACTGTCATGAGGGCGGTACGTTAGGGTGGTAGCAACTGAGATCTGGTGGGTAAGTTCCACAATGGAGCACATGAGGCCAATGAACATCCGTAGGAAAACCCCCCTCTTCGAGACAAAAACATTGGTGTATCAAACTTTAAGATCCGACTATAAATGCCAAAGATATGAAGAAAAATGTAGATGGGCGACTACTAGGGTTATCTGAAAAAAAAAATTTTATAATTTTTTTAAATGATTTTTAAAAACACTTCATATGAGGGGGTGTACGGCGAGCTTTTTTTATTTCGCCTGTAAGGCGATACGCTCTAATGTACGTATGTATGTACAACGCCTCTTACACGAAATGTGTATGATCACCTTCTTATTTTGCTAACTAAATTGCGCATAATTTGCCATAAAAAACTTGTGTTCGTCCCATTTTTATGTAGTTTTAAATAAGCGTGTAATTTTAATTTTTATTAATTATTAATTTTGTTTTTCATGGTAGCGATTTTAAGTGCTGTTAAACATACATATGTTGTGGGTTGAATATCAAGGAGACTTAAGCACTTCGTTCATTGATAAATCAAGCAAAGATTTACTTTTATCAGATCAGTGGGTTAGAAGGTTATGGTTGGCATTGGAGTAGTGGGATACTTATTACAAAAAATTATATTTGTAGGTATATAATTTTTAAGTGTTAGTGGATTTTTGGTCAGTTATTGAATAACGAACTTGAGGGGGAGTGGGAGGATGATCTCAATTGTGCTTGAAAAAATTATAAAATTTTAAGCACATATAAATAAATATAATACTATTAGTTAAAATTTGTATATGCTACTAAATTTACAGCCAACTGAAATTATTAAAGATTAGCCATTTTAACAGTATAATTAATGTGTGTAATTTGATGACCATAAATCTGCAAACCTAAACAAGGGCTTAGTATTCAATCTTTTTTTTTTGTCGTACAAACTATGAAAGCCTGATTTTTAGCTGCATTAATTTCCCCCCATTGTCGCCCCGAGCTCTCGCATTGCTTTGCTGTCATTTGCCAAATGAGCTTCCTCCATGCGCCCTCGGCAAACAGGAGCTCACTCGTGAGTGACTCTAAATTCGTTTTGTGCCACAATTTCATGACAATTGCATTTAATCTTCGAGCAAATATGCTGCATTAAAAATGCATTTGAATAAATTTTTATGGCACTAATGCATCAATTACGCCAACAATAGATTTCCTTTACGCCACGAAATCGTAATTTTGTTTAGAAAAAAGAAGAAAAAATGTGAAGCTTAGGTTGCTAGACACTATGTAGTAAGCGGCGATATTAGGTTTTAGGAGCAAATTTGAATGTGGCTCATATGTATAAGTAAAAATTACGACATACATATGCAATTTATGGTAAAAATATGCATAAGTGGTGCTCGTAAGTATAATAAGTTAATGAACGAATTAGTCTAATATAAATTGCCAAACGTTGACTGTGTTATATTTATAATAGGCAAAAATACATATTTCCTTTGTTTGGTAAGCATAGAGTGAACACCTAAAAAAAAGAATCCGGAAATATTTTGATAGCAGCAATTTCCATTAAGCTCGAAAACCAGGAATACTCTATACTCGAAAGTATTTCTGGTACAAACTTTGTCAGTTCAGTAAAGAGCATATATTTTTAGTTTTTCAAGCCTTTTCCCAATTCTTACTTCCTCAATGTTTTAGTTGCACACTGAATTTGGAGTTTTTAAAATTTTTGTAAATGCAAAATTTTTTTTTTTTAAATTCTGTCTTATAAAGAACGGAACAAGGGTTGATTAATTTTGGTTTATATCAAATATTTTGTAAAAATGCTAAATTTGTCAGAATTCTAAAAATTATAATTGGAAAAAATTACACTTAATAATTTGTTTAAGGTGGGAAGAGCCAAATAATTTTAACATAAAGTTTTTAGCTAATATTTATTTTTAATTTTTCGCGGCTTGGATTTTAGAAGAAATTAAAAAACGAGCACTATAGAAAGAAGTATCAAAAAAAAAATCTATTAAAAAATTTTTTTTGCCGAATGTTTAATAATAATGTTTGGTTCATTATAGAAATTTTTAAATTTAAAAAACGAGAAGAAACAAATTTCGAAATTGTTTGATGATAAATAATTTTAAAATTTTATACCAAAACTTATTTAAAGTAAGAAATAATTTTGGAAAAATTGCTATATATTTTTAAAAAAATATTTAAAATTTTTCGAAATTTGGTAAAAATATTTCATATTAAACATAAAAACCAATAAATTTAGAAAAAACTTTTCTGTTTCCGAAAAAAGTTTTATTTGAAACATTTTCTACCATATATTTTTCAATATTTTTGATGAAAATTTTACAAAAAAGTCTATACAAATTTTTAAAACTTGAATATTTAAACTAATGTACTTATTTTAGGGCGTTTTCTCAAGTAGCTTTTAAAATTTATCTGCCCCTTAAACACAATTTTTGTTCTGAAAAAAAACCAAATAAGTTCAATAACAAAGTATGTATATGTATGAAATATTTTTTCTAAATTCGCAATAATTTTTTTTTCGTAATTCCATATCTACTTTAAAATTTGTTGTTTTTGTGAAATTTTTACTTTGATTCAATTTGGAAAAGTGTGTTTTATTTCAATTTGGCGGCAGATGAAAGAAATTTAAAATATTTTTTTTTGGGATAAATCATTTAGGGGAAACTATTTTTCTATCAAGTTAACTAAATTTTTTCTAAATATTTGTTTTGAGATTGATTCGCCAACGTCTGAGTAGATTACTACTTTTCAATATACTTGCAGCAGATTTTTAAAGCTAAAAATGATTTTTCAGTTAATTATTTCTGTGATAAAAAAATACTTTATAAAATGATATGTATTTATTCCAGAGTTTTAAGGATAATTTTTTCAGTTAAATTTTTTGTGATATTTTATTATTTTCTTATCAAAAAGGTTTCTATAATTTAGATATTGAAGGTTAATTTTTGTCTATTTGGTAAAAAAAACTAAAAACGAATTTTAAAACTTGACTTCTCTACAAAAGCTGTTTATGTTTTTTTATAAGAAAATTTCATAGATATATTTTTTTTTGAATATGATTTATATATTTATAAAAGTAGGTTTTACACAATTTTATTGAGAGTGGGGGTTTTAATAGCAAATTAACAAAATTAAAAGCATATTTCCTGTTTCTGTTGTTCGCCACATCCTAATAGTATACATATGCATCTCTTCTTTCTCTTATATTTAGTCATCCACTTGAAAGCGTTGCTAGATTAAATGCACTCAACCGTGGCTTGTTTTATTTTCGCCTTTCCCGCTGTGCAAATATTTGTTTTATTCAAATTAAATTGCTACAAAAACAAATGTGGCAAATACAAAGACAAGAAAGACTTTACTGACAAAGCTATGGTTGGAGTTGGATTCAAACCCTTGAATTGGACTTTGAAATCAAACGCGTAATCCATTACCAATTGCAATTGTGCGCTTTTGTCTCAGCTACCCATTCCCTTTGTTTGCAACTTGTGTGCCGTTCTGCAATTTTAGCTTTGTTTTTATTGTCTTTGTTTCTTTATTTTTATTTTTACGTTTCTGTAATCTTTTTTAGTGCCAATAGTTTGTATGTCGATTTACCAAAAAAGATTCGGTGTCGTTGCTGTTGAAAAAAGGGAAACTTTAAAAAATTAAAAAGTAAGTGTAACAAAATTTTTAAACAAAATAAAGATAAATATTTTTAACAAAAAAAAATAAAAAAAGATTTCTACAAAAAAAAAATTGAAAAATGATTTAGAAAAGAAAAATTTATAGAAAAATGTTTTTAACAAAAAAGTATTCTTTTAGACTTCTTTGTAATTTTTCTTATCAATTCATTATCAAGAACTTTCTGAAGGAGAAAAAAATATTTTTATGAAAAAATATTTGTAAGGAAATAAAATTTAAATGTAAAAACCGTTTTTTGAAAACTATATTTACAAAAAAAGGCATTTTTTAAATTATTTTTGTGCAACCTTTAAAAAAATTGTATTCAAGTGTTTTGCTTAAATGTTTTGCATAGGTTATTAATTAAAAAAAAGTTAAAAAAGACTAACAATAATATGTTTTCAGAAAAAAACATTTATATACAAAATTTTCTTAATATCTTGCAATTGTATTTCCATAGGAACTGTTTTAGAGTATTGATCACATTAAGTTAATTTAAAATTTGTTTAATCTAAAATATTTTCAAATTTAATCAAGTTATATACATTTGCGTATTGTTTTTAACACCAAAAAAAATTAAATATTTTTTCAAGAAAAAAATTTTAAAGAGATAAAAAAATAAATCGAAGTGGTTTAAAAGTTATCTTCTCTAATTTTCAGTTGTCTCAATTCTTTATGTATTTTTTAATTTTTAATTTTTCTTTGTATTTTTTTCAAGCTTTCAGTTTGCTTTGCGTTTTTACAATTCGGTAGAGGGATAATTTGTTGTTTTTTTTTTTTTTTGCTTTTCAATTGCTTATTTTAGATTTTTGTTAGTTTTAACTAATTGCGCTTTGTTGCGATTGATAAAGTGCCGATTTGCAGTTGAGATTTGCAATTGCTAACAAGTCTGTTGAGAGCCGTTTGCCATTTGGTTGATTTTTTATATTTTTTTTTTACATTTTTGTATTTTGGCTATTAACAACGTGAAGAGCACGATTTTCGAAGGTTCATCGAATTTGTCGAGTCTTTTGTAGAAATAAAATCAAATAAAAATCAAATTAAAGAAAAAAAAAAGTCAAAATAGAAACTGAAGAAGAAGCTCTTCGGTGAAGAGTTTATTCAATGGTCTCGTTGCAAACTTACTAAGCTGAAATCTTTAGAAACTAAATTAAATGTATAGGAAACCAATGAAGGAATAGAAAACATTCATTTCTAAATAATTTTCTGAGCAAAAATTTCGAGCTAATATTTCTTAAAAAGCGGATTTCTAAAATTTGATCTTCCTTCAAAACTTTATTATTCATAATTTTTCCACACTCTTTGCGTCCCATTTATGTGTGTATGTACAATATTTAGTTTGTGTGCCCATCTAATTGAAATACACACCCATACTCGCATATGTCTTCCAGGTAATCAATTATTCATGATTTGCATATACATTCAGCTTCAGCCTCATTCACTCAAATCACATAAAATTCAATGCAAAATATACCAGTTTATGTTCACATGTCAAAATTGAACTATTTTCGTGGCAAAATAATGTAAATCCAGTGTATGCAGATTTTGTGCACGACAGCATCAGTTTTTCCGCTTAAAAGGCTTTCCATTTGCCGTTTACCATTGCACGCCCTTATTGCAGGCATCATCAGGCAGGTGGCAGAAAGCATAAATTTATGTAAAATATGGGTTAAATCAGGCAAATGTCTGTGAATTTTGACGATTTGGTATGCGCCAATTGCGGGAGAAGGGTCAGGAGTGAACGAGAGAGCGAGAGAGAGGGGGAGAAGGACTCGATTGATTAGATTACTGCTTGCTGGAATTTGGTAGTTCTTATACATATGTATGCACATACATAAATACGCTGAAATATATGAAATTATGGGCGTATAGGATTATTTTGTTAAAAATGAATGTCTAGATATGTACATAAGTGCCTATACATGCGTGTAAAAAAATACGCATGTATGTTTCGTGCAACCTGAAATTGATTTTCCTAATCTTCCTTTGTGTAAAAATCCTGAGTATTTCTGTTGTAGGGGAAAAAATTTCCGGTATATTACATGCGAAATAATTTGACCTTAAATTTTGCTGAACACTGAACCATCGGTCACATGGACACCAAGTTCGAAGCCCCTCATACCGCTTTCTGTGGAAGCTGTAGCATCAAATTGGGCGAACACTTTTTTGAGGGCTTAAACAGGTTAGGGAAACTTTATTTAAGGGTCTACAGGGATTCTTAAGAAAGCCAGGATGGTTTACAGACATGAAGGGAGAGGACTGGGGCAGGTCCTCGGCATCACAATGAGTCTGAGCGATCTCCATGTAAACCCTTTAACTAAAGCTGGCCGTCCAACTTAACCCAACTATGTGATAAAATTTAAACTTTTACACAAAATATAACTTTGGAACAATTTACAAAAAATATATAAAAATTAATCGGTTCGAGCCCCAGTAAAGGAGTCTGATGAGGAGATGTGGTGATCTCTGAAATAGCAGCTATAATTCCTACCAAAATGTAAATTGTTGTTTTTTCCACGAAATTTTTCATAAAAAAACGGCCTCAAGCTCAATAAATTGTTGAATTAAAAAAAAATTTTATTAAAAAAAATTATATAAATCACAATAAAAAAAAATATATGTATAATATAAAATACTTAAAAGATTTTTTGCTCCAAAAAAGTCATCGAATATTTTATAAACTACGACTTATCTTGTAAAAATAGAACGCAAATTCTTTTTGATTTTATATTTGTAAGTTTTATAATTTTTTAATGAGTAATGGTTTATGTGCAATAAAATATGTATTTTCTAAAAAAAAAATTTTAATCATAAATTTTATTAAATTGCATAATCAAAAAAATAGGAAATAAGTTTTGAAAAAATATTGTGAATAATTAATTTTTTTTTAGTAACAATTAACAATTAATTTCAAAGAAATTTAAAAATGTTAAAAGATATTTTTTCCAAAGAAAAACGTTGAACATTTTAAAAATGAAATAATACTGTTTTTTTAACCGAACTATTTTTTGAATTACGACTTATTTTGTAAAAATAGAAATGAAAATTATTTTTGTCATTATATTTGGAATATTTAAAATTTTTTAATGGGTAAAGGATTGCTTGTAATAAAATATCTATTTTTCTAAAAAAATTTTTATCATAGATATTATTAAATTGCGCAGCCAAAAAAAAATAAGAACAGAAAGAATTAAATAAATTTCGAAAAGAAAATTGAATATCATTAATTTTTATTAAGTAACAAATAAATTAAATTGATTTCAAAGAAATTGAAAATGTTGAGCTATTTTTCCAAAGAAAAACATTGAAAATGTGAAAAATTTAATAATACTGCATGTTTTCTAAAAAACGGGACTACTTTTTTTGTAAAAAAGAATAAAGATTTTTTATTATATAAAATTTAGTTGATTTTGACTTAAAAAAAAAAATCTTCATTTTATTTTTATTTTTTGCGAAATTCTGCGCCTAAATGTTAAATAATTTGTAAATAGCAATAACGAGAACGCACATTTTTTTAGTGGAAACTGTGGCGGCACTCAAACAAAAACCAAAGTTGTCAAAAATTTTGTACTAATGCAATGTTTGACCGCATTTGCCACAGACGAATGAACAAGAATTTATATACATAGATATGTACATATTATGTATCTAAGTGTGCAAAAAGCCAAATTTGGGTGCAAGAGCAACAGCTGATATGTGCAACATGGGATTGTATGCACCAAATCGTGTGCAACACGCATGTGCAACATTTATTGCCAATGTTAATGCAATGTATCAGAAGCAGGTTTTTTATAATTTTTGATTAGTTTGGTTGTTTTGTGCCTTATTTCGGCTGCTGTTTTGCATATTTCACGCCTTTTCAAACTCATGCGAAATCCATGTTTTTATTTTTTGTTTAATTAAATTATTGCCACGTTGATTTGATTGGACGACATTTTAGCGTGGCGTGTCAGCATGCAATGCCAGCCAGTGTTGAAGGCATGCAACCGAATAAATATTAGCAATATTTTGACATGATTTGAGGACAGGAAAAAAACACGAAACAAAAATAAATTGAATAATAAATATGTATGCATAAAAAATGCTCAAAAATAAAAATTAGTTGAAATATTGGCAATATCGTATGAGGTGGCATGCAACATACATATGTATACATATAATAACAGGAAAAAACTCCTCTCGTTCACACAACTAAGTTGCATGGCACAGCATTGCACACATACAAACGAGTATACATATGTATGTATATACAAATATGAACTTGTATGCTTGCGACAAGCTTCAGCGTACATAGTACGAGTATGTTGCAAGTATCGCCAAAACACATGTGTGACCTTTGCGCAGCAACCAAGCGAGCTAGTTCAACTTTATTGTGGCATATGCATGCGAAGACGACGCCAACTAGTTACATGCATATACAAATATACATACACAGACAGTATATGCATTCATACACTTACCGTATTTTTTGTGCCACATTTTTTTATACCCGAGCGCACTTGTGCGAAAATCTTTCGTCTGCCTTATTTGCCTTATTAGCCTTACATTGATTTTGTTTCCACAATGTATGTAAGTAACTGCCACTCTACGCTAACCTTGTTGTTCTTGTTTTTCTTATTTGCATTTGATTTCACTATGTGTTTTAATGCTCCGTTTCACATACATAGGTATTTGTTTCTCCCGCTGCTTGCAACATAACAACCAGCCAACATACAAATATGGTTGGACAGCAGACATGTTATAATGGCAACAACAACAACAACAACAACAGCCCAAGAAACACACGAAAAGAGTTTATTGGAAAAATCTGCCAAAGCGATTTTTGCCTCAGCAACAGCAGAAAAAAGCGTCCAAAAATGGTATCCATATCGGCTACACTGAATTTTTGGGTGAGACGCGTTTTGCCAGCCACAAAAAGGGCAAAAGTTTCCCGCGTCTGTCTTTGCATGTGGCAAGTGAATATTTTCGCATTTCGCATTTGTAAATTTGATTGTTCTCATACAACATGACGCTATTGGAGGCAGATAAGAATGAGTAGTGCGATAAGACAACCCCTTTTATTATTTAGATAAAATAAAAATAATTTTTTCACAGAAAATTATGGCCCGTAGTTATAGACAAGTTAGAGGCAGGTTTTAACATTTAAAACTGTGTTTTAATATAAACACTCTTTTAACTCTGTCATATACCTTGTTTATACCGACACATAAAGCGCTTTGACTCAGTTCGCAGTGATTCAAAACGGACGCATAAACCAAATTTCAATATGCTTTTGAATTTCAAAGCGCATTGAAATTGGTTTATGCATCCGTTTTGAATCACTGCGAACTGAGTCAAAGCGCGGTATAAACAAGGTAATAGTCAACTTAAAAGGCCTTTTATCTTTAAAACGGCGTTTTAAGTTTAAAATGAGGTTGACGTGGTTTTAAAGTCTTAAAAGCCCCCTCTAAGGCCCACTTGCAGAAAAGCGGTGAAATTTCGATGAAGCTTTGTTGATTTTTTTTCAAATTTGGTACAAAGTTTGAAATTTGGATATACATATATGGCTTTTGATAGACAATGAGCTGCATATACTTTAACAATGAAATAATTAAAATTAATTTGAAAGAAAAAAACAGCCCACACTGGGTGACAGTATCATTTTGTCGCGTGTTGTGTATTTCCTATAAAAATCAATTTTATTTACGTTCATAAATTATATTTTACAACATTTGTTTATCTACGCCTTGCTGCGCCATTTTCAAAAATATTTATAAAAGTCAGTTGAAACAGGGTGAACTTGTTAAAATAATAAGTTTTCCCAATGGTGATTGGTTACTTTTTTTTATTTTATATGAATAGCCCTGTTTTGTGTCAATCTAGCAAAAACCTGCCTCTAACATTTCTATAATCGACTAAACCTTAAAGCCTGCTCTAAACTTAAAGATTCATTTTAACTAGAAGAGGTTTTAACTTGCGACTA
>JAPVRG010249215.1:0-12569 GCA_029783565.1 Rhagoletis cerasi
TACGCGGCAACTGGTAGCAGTTAGGAACCCCATGGTTATATACGAGATGTGGTACTCTGTTATGACTCTGCCGATATTATTTTTCCCTTAAATACCAACATTTAATAAATGAGTTTTGAGCATCGCCCTCTATGAAGCAGCCCGGTGTGCGCCGTCATCAATGCAAAGTTTATGGATGCATTTCTTTATCTATTCTGAACGTTTGGAACAAACTTTTTCGTTTACTTATTCGTTAGAACGTTCCCTCATAATATGTTACCGTATATTTCAAACGCATTCTGTTCATTCTGCCTGTGAGATGAGTTTATCTGGAATGTATAAAGAAATACAGCCTATATGTAGAAAAGAATACTTGGAAAGTGTATCTGATAAGAAAACATTCTTTACATAGCAAATGCTTTCAACTCCGTTCTGAAAATTGGCGATTTTCTTAAGATACTGATTTGAATTATAGTGTGGGTAAGTAACAGAATATTAAGAAACAAATTTCCCAAAAAATTTCCTTTATTAAAGAAGATTTTGAATTTAATAACAAACTAAATTTTACCCGCGGGTTTCACCCCACGTAGCTTACTTCTTTTCCATATACTTGCAGTTGAAAATGCAGCTTTGATGAATTTCACAACAATGTCTCGTAGTCACAGTTAAGATAAAGTCTACTACAAAGTTAGTAGCATTTTTTGAGATCATTTTCAATGAGATGTCTGTCTTTATCTCGACTATGATTACGGGCCTATGCTTTTTATATAGTTGAATTTTATAGAAATGCATTTCCTACAAACAGTTTTTGTATAGTACACTTATGCAGTATACGTGTTTAATTAATATTTTTCGTAAAGAGATTTCAAATCGCACCTGCATCATACCCTTCTAATTTCATCAAAAGCGTACTATAAATACCGATTTTTTGAATAACTCGACTCTAGGGACATCTGGGAGATCAATTTTTTCTAAAAGTATTTTTCAACACACCTGCAGTATACGCCACCTAGCGGATTCATTTTTCGTAAAAGCATTTCTTCTTTCTGATCCATAACTAATAAAGCTCTTTTTGTTTTTTTTACAAAATGTTCCAGCTGATTTGCATCAAACTGCCATTCTCAAATCGAGTCTCTGTCTTGCACAGCATTCCTATCTCGGGTCGATGCTGGCACACTGAATTAGCAAATATGTGTTGTGGTTGACTGGCATGCATAAGCCATCAATCAATATTAGGGCCTCATTGCAAATGTCACCCGAACATTCCTGATTAGGATCGGTTACACGTGCTTGTCTTATAATGTCATCGCTGAAGTCCACACGATACATTTCCCACAGTTCTCGAAGATTTGATGGTGCTCACGTTTTTGAAATTATCGCAATCAAAGTTCGTATTTGCTTTGGATGACACGGTAGTGAAAGTTCGGTCAGAGTTGTTTTCCAATGCGGATCATTCTCAAGTAAGCACAGTTTAAAACGTGCTTCTCTATACGTTTGGCATTCTTCTCCGTCCACAGTTTTCAAAGCAAAGAATAATGTACAATAACACTCGGCGTTATTTGGATAAACAGTATACACATATCCCAATGCATTGGACAAATATATACAAAGGTGCTCTGGAACAATTGTACCCGTTTCCTTCTATTGACGCTGTATTTCACGTATAATATATTCAAACTAAATATTTCTTAACACTCTTTCGTTTGGCACTCATATTTTAATATTTCATATAACTTGTGTATAATTTAATTAAATTTGACTTTTCAAACAGGTGGCAACTCTCTTAAAAATATAGCTATTAACCTTCTGCTTGCCGAGACAAACCATTCGACACCCGTATTCTAATATTTTATATAACTTATGTATAATTAAATTAAAATTGACTTTTAAAATAGGTGGCAAACCCTAATTAAAATGTATCTAAGAACCTTCTCCTCCCAGAGACAAACACGTTGGTGTCCGTGCTTCCACAATCGGATGTACAGTAATGACGTTATTGAATTTGACTTTTCACACAGGTGACAACCCTATTTAAAATTTATCTCATAACTTGCTACTCTCCGAGGCGAACACGTTGGCCTGCGTGTTTTCACAATCGGATGTACGGTATTGACGTTATCGATCATTAAGATGGCGTCGTAAAATCGCTCCATACAAAATGTATGGGAGAATTAATTTTCTTTATACTTTTGTTTGTCGGGGATTTTTCGGGAATTTTCTTGGGTATTCTTCTTGTTTGGAAATCGGTCTAGGCATACTAATGTCACTCTCTTTTATATACATATTAAAATATTCAATGGCTTACATACGAAAAAATCTTACTGAAAAATAGCAAAAATGTAGCGTCTGTCCACATTACGCGATTTGTGGCTCTGGTTTATACGTTTCTGAAAACCGTCAAAGCGTACGACCACAAAAAGTTGAAACGTAGTCGTCATATGACCATAGTAGCCACAATACCGATGCACACACATACAAACTGTATTGTTTTATAAGAATTAATAATTCGGATGGCGTACCCGAGCTGTTAATTTTTATTTATTAAATATTTAAGATTCTGTTCAATTTCAAAGAGGTTAAAAAATCGAATTTACACAAAAACGCTCTATCCTCCACTTTCTAGATTTTTAAAATTGCTATGCCACCTCTTTTGTAAGGAACTCGAAGCGAAATATTGAATTACATATGTATATGTATGCACATATACATATGGATGCGTTTGTTAACCAGCGTTGGTTGTGCATTTGTACCCTTATGGGCTACGAATTTAAGGTGCCCGATACGTCCGCCTAGACACAAATTTAAGCAGAGTTTAACCGACGAAATTTTCTTTATTTATGTTTCACTCTTTTTAGAAACATTTAATATTCTAGCGAATAATCACATAGCACCCAGCGATAGCCAACCATATCTAATGAAACTGTGACCCATTAACAAGAAAATAATAATAAAGTCCGAAGCAGCGCGGTATTTAAATAGTTGTGTAGAGAGAAGCTTAATTTTTCTGCGATCGCATTGGCTCGCCTCATTGATGGTTGTAAGGCAAACTTTCTTTTATTAAAAAGATAAGCGTACAGTGCTAGAAGCGTTGTCGTTTGACTTATTAAGCTCATAAATATTTGACTCGCCCATTTCAATATTAAAATGAAAATAAGATTACTTTGCACGGCGGAAAGCAAAGAGGTCGTTGACATTTTCTCGCTGCTTAAGTGTTTAGAGCCTTTGTGATCTGTTGGTTTATCGTATTTGTTTTGTTTTCAAATATTCTCTGTGAATTTCTGCAAACTTCTTGTGAACATGTCCACAAAACGATTTCTCAAAATATTTCACGGATTTTTTGCTCATTCTTCAATAAACTTTCATTCTATTATCCACATTCAGCCCACACCTTGAGCGCAAATTCGGAGCAGCTTTAATATGTTTTTTCTTTTTTTTTCCTTTTATTTGTGCGTAAAGAATAACTTCATGCAAACTACGAGACACAAAT
Organism: Rhagoletis cerasi; assembly: GCA_029783565.1. NCBI lineage: Eukaryota > Metazoa > Arthropoda > Insecta > Diptera > Tephritidae > Rhagoletis > Rhagoletis cerasi. The sequence continues at coordinate 3,467 of JAPVRG010249215.1, forward strand.
TGGAAGTAAAGTGGAATGAATGGTAATTCTTGACCGCAATTCAACACATATTCTCATGCTGAATGCCAAATAAGCACACAGTTGACTCACTTTTAAAATCATGGAGATCTCTGACGTTTAAATCTAGATATTATTGTATTTCCCTAAGACGTCACAGACATACATACAAATTTCCATTAAATTTAGGTCTGGCAAATAGTGTGGGCACCAAAAAAATTAAGAGATCTGTTACAATAATAATAATTTAACCAACACTTTCTAGTCTATGCGGTGCCTACAAATCTCGAATGTAGTCTATGGGAAGCTGGTAGTTTGAAATTATGTGTGTATATTTCCTAGCCATTGTTAACAAAGGAAGACCGTTGGCTAGATATTCTTCGTAAGCGACATCGGGAAACTCGAAATAGATCGTTGTCGCAGGTTAAATTCAAATAAAGATAAAGTCCTCGTTCTTTAAGAAAATAAAATTATCTATTCAAGTGAAGTGGAGTGTATGTGTTAAGGAATATATGTACATACAAGTAGTATCATATTTTTGCTTTAATTTTTACCAGTATATGTGACACGTAAAGTTAAAAGGGACCTACGGTCAGAAAAAATCGGTTTCCACTTTTTCATCGACTCTTATACGAGCCGCTCTTTCCAATGCAATAAACCGCAGCTTTCTAGCTCCATTAGTTTTTTCACAATTTCAGTTCAAAGTTAGGTACTTTCACAAAAAAAAGTACAAACAAATCAAATCTGACAAACTATTCTGAAATTAATCAAATTCGCTTGAAACTCGGTACTCGGGGGTTTTCGGGGTCGCTGATTACGAATCCGATGTTAGTTTTTAAAAATTCGTAATCAGTGACCTCGTTTTCCGTGTCAACGACATTTTTGAGTTTCACATGAATCCGAACAAATTTCAAATTTTTTCCGCCATATTGGATCCGCCATTTTGAATTTTTAAAAACGAACATCGGATTCGTAATCAGCGACACCAAAAACCCCCGAATAACGAATTTCAAGCGAATTCGATTAATTTTTAAAAAGGTCATCCTCCATATTGGATCCGCCATTTAGAATTTTGGAAAACTAACATCGGATTCGTAATCAGCGAGTTTCAATCCATTAAAACGTTAAGAAGCATCAAAATCAACTTGGTAGGTCCCTTTTAACTTTACATGTCACATATGGTACATGCTTAAATATATTAAATATTTCACCTAAAAAAAGAAAAACCACAAATTAACTAAAACAGTTTTATTTTCAGCTAATATTTACGACGATCACTGCCGTATTTACTGTAGCGCAAGCGTTGCCGGTTGAGGTCAGCGACGCAGTTGTCGAGTAAGTACATACAGCTAGCCAATTATAGAGTTTGAACTATCGCAGCTATCCTGAAAGTAATTCAAATAGTGTGATGCCTATTTCTGTGCTTTCCTCAAATTGCTCTGATATTTATTATTAATATAACATTCCACGAATCTTCTCCAAATAATAAACTTATTTCAATACATTTGCTTTCAATCGCTATTCCAAAACTATCACATCGCCATTACTTCATCCACAGTACATCCATACATACGTATGTGGGACTGAATCTCGTTAAAAAAAAACATCAATACTATGGATATTGCACAGTCGAAATTTTCACCCACTACCATGTGACTAAACTAATACATACCATCACAGTCGATTCATACGTCCATATTCCATAATAATTGCACTATACTTCATGCAAATTATCCTATCATAGGGCATTTGTTTTTACACCTCGAAAACCCATTGTTAGAACTATTCTCAGCTCTTTAGTTCTCATAAGTTCCCACCCATTGTTTGCAATTTTCGTTCGCAGAATCGCAAAACAAAGACTGGTGAAATTTCCCGATGAAGATTCGACGTCCCGTCCGGATCCTACGAGTAACAGTTCCGAAACAAAAATTACCAAGTTTGATGAGGCCCAACGCATCCTGCAAGAAATAGAAAAGATTAACCACGCATTGGGTTATGTTCGGAAACAACCTGAACAGTCTAAGCTTCCACCTATTCTGGATTCAAGTCAGTATCTATTTCCGAAACCAGCAATGCAACCCTTCCATCAGCAAAATCATCAAACATCTGGCATGAATGGAGGAACCATACTAATTCCATCTATTAGATCTGTTCCACTGCACCATCAATATATTACTCCTCACTCAAATTCTAAATCCATTGCTTTTCATGTAGCTCCGCCTAAACATCACAACACCAAAAATATTGTAACAAAATACAATGAACACGTTTTCCGTCCAAATGAGGCGGTACTACCAACACTGCCGGAATTCGACAAACAAGTTCGATTGCGTACACATTTTGTAATACCGGTACGTCTCTACAGACTCAGTAAAGACGAGTATACTCATTTGAATGCACCTAAAGAATACCGTGTGAAGGGATATAAAATTGTCGGCGATGTTAGCGATTTCTATGGCAAAGTTATACAAAAGAACGAGTCATCGACAGATTCAAAATCTAATTACCCAGCTAAAGGACACCTATTTTTTTTACCGCGCGAGGTAGCGTTGAACGAAGACTCCCAAAGCTCTGAAATAAAATTAAAAGCAAAGGAAGAATCAACCGAAAATAGTTCGAGGGAGGAAAAGGTGATTGGTATTCAAAGGCCTTACAAAATACAAACTACAGCAACAAGTAGCAGTAATGGCGGAGGTTCAAGTGCGAATGTTACAACGCAAATTATTCGAAAACGCATTATACCTAAACCGTTGAGAGAGAAGGAGCCTAGCGCCAGTGAAATGATGGAACAACAGACTCCTTTCGAAGGCAGTTCGCCAGCGGCCACCAATGCAAACACTAACACCCACACCAATAGTAAACCTATAGCGAACAATAGCCCAAATCAGAACTCTAATATATTCAATGTGAGGCCTGGTACCTTAAATATCCCCAACCTTGCTAATATCGTTCGACCAGTTGATCTAAAGAATTCTACCGCCAGTAATGCGATAAAAAATGCGTTCCAAAATATCTTCAAATTCCCATTTCGTCCGGAGAACAAACCAGATACGAGTATGACAACACACGAGTCAAACCAATTTTTGCAACTGCCACCCAAGCCCTTTCTCACAACACAGGCCTATCAGCCAGTACAACCGCTATATGAGGTTATTGCAGCACAACAACCGCAGAAAGGGAGTGATTATCATTGGAGTGACGAAGCGAGTAACAGTGCTTCAGAGGATGAAGAGGACAATTCCGCTGAGCATGAGGAGAAACAAATATTCGGCAACCGACACAATGCTGAGCAAACAACACAAATGGAAGCTATTAAGCAGGGTGGGATTATCATTCAACGCTTGAAGGTGCGAAAGGGTGGAATCGCAATTGCGGGTCCTGGCGGTGTGGCGACCGCAGGTAGTGGTGGCACCGCTATTGTTGGTCCCGGTGGCTATGCCCTTACACACCCACGCAGCCTGACCATTGCTGGACCGGGGGCAAAGGTGATCGCCATTCCATCAAGCGTGGATTTGAAAGATGCTCTCCAAAGAACAAACCTCAACGACCAAAGTATACCGCGTGAAGGAAAGATTGTTGCCATTGGTCCGACGGTTTATTATTCACCAGCGACGGGAAGTGGAACATTCGAAGCTGATTACGTGTTATGAGCAAAACTGCTGAGAATAATTTATTGTTGTAATTAATTAAAAGCAAAAAATATAGTGCGTATTTCATAACTAGTTGTAATAAAAGAAATTATACATTAAATTAAATTTATTTAAATTGACATACGTTATTTATATGAGTTTTACTCTAATATCTTTGTAGAAAATTCAAAAATATCATTTCAATACATTTCGGCATGCATGGTTAGACCACACTGATCACTTTATTTTCATAATTAACACCATACCTCTTATTTTTATTAATGTTTTACTAACTTTCGCACGCCTTAAGTAGTGTTGTACACATTGTTATTGTAAATATTTTTAACAAGCATTCATGCTTCATTCTCTTCGTACTTTATTCCTTTTCCTATACTAAAATATTTGTGAAACCTCATTTCCCTTCATCCATCCATCGCCATCGGCTTCCTACAACTCACAAAAACTACACACCAGCAAGCTTTGGAAAACTGCAAGCATTGAAGCGTGGCCGGAGCCCATTCGTCCAAGCCCTCACATCATTATAACATCACAATTAACACCAGTCGCTTTAGCTGTGGCACCAACTGAGAATTTCAAATTTGATAGCGTAGTACTTCAAATTCCAAATTTTGAAACGATGCAACTTTTTCAAAGAAATAAATATCTGCAGATTAATACACCAACTTACATTGAAAATTTAGCTTTACCCAGCATTTCGTTACCACTTTTAAGTGCTGAAATGACCGGAAAACTCATCCATAAAGCAAGAGCCCAAAACCACGAAGGAATCGCAGAAAAAATATCGAAAAAACCAACGTCAGTCGGAATATCATTGCTTGACGTCACGAAAGGAGCCAAAAAGCAATTTGGAATGAACATCCCTGCTACAGATAGGACGGATTTTAAAAGCGATGTACGTCTTTTAAAAGCTGTGCAGGAAATAAACCCAGAATTCGTGATAGAAGAAGTAATTTCTGTCCCTGGTCAGCACATACTTTCTGCGATGTCGTCGCAAAAAGACCAAAAGCCTTTTAAGCTCTCAACTGTTTCATTGGCGCCTCCTGAGTTGAAATCAAAAAGCACAGCTTCACCGAAAAAACCATCGGCTCTGCGCAAAGCAAACCCTTCATTATCGGTGCATAAAGCCACAGACGGTGAAATAAAAGTCGAAGCTCAAGGTCACACAGCCACTTCGGGCGCAATACCAGAAATACCGTTCGGTGCTTACTTTCTTCCATACCAAGCACATACCCAGAAAGATATCACAAAGACTTCAACATTAATACTGGAACCCCATTCAAAAGCTGTGGTAGGCAATGGTGGCACAGCTGTATCTACACCTATTTCGAAGGCCTTCTTGCAACGGGGAGTCCCCACCAACGTTTACTTCAGTCCGGAGTCTATAGCAATAGCAGGAGTTGGTGGTAAAGCGCATGCTCAGGCCGATTTGGAGCTCGATTTGGTAGACTTGCGGAAATAAAGTAAACTCTGCTGTTGTAAATACGTATGTACATTAGGGTGGTCCAAAATGACACACGAAAATCAACTTTTTGGAATTTTCTTGCTGCCCCTGAATTGTAGAAAATGGAAAATAAGGAGACCAGTATTTTTTATTTTGAAATCAGGGCTTTGAAGTTTTCCACATAGTTTACATGGGGAAAATGCAAAAATATTTCCCTTCAGAAGTCTCCAAAATAGAACTACGATGCAAATTCAAATCGACCATTTTACGACCTTTTTTCAAAACGTGCGTGATATGGTTACGAACACATAAAATAACTAGTTTTGTAAATAAGACATAAAATTATCGCTTTGAAATAGAAGTTAGTAAAATTTGAAAGTTAATACGAATTATAATTTTATTGTTTGAAGACTTCTGAGGGGTAGATAATATTTTTACTCCATCAAAAAATATTTATTTTTAACGATTTTATAGCAATTCTACGAAAAAATGTATTTTCTCCATATAAAACATATGGAAAACTTCAAAGCCCCAGCGGCATGGGTAAATATGAACCGATTTCTAAATAAACAAATACGGTCAATATTCTTCAGTTCTGGGGGGTAGCTGGAATTTTTTTTTTGACCGAATGTATATAAATACGCTAAGAATGTTATATGTATTTATATCTATATGTAGTAAAGTATAAGCTTCTTATAAGATCATTATCATGTAAATAATTGTAAATATATAACATACCTACATACATATGTATGAACTAGAAATGTGTAATTAGTTCTCAATTTCTGCATTTGTATAAAACTACCTTATGTAAGAACTTTTTCCTGTATACTCCAAGCTTTTTATTTTAACACTTCTGGCTTCGTAGTTTCAAATTGTTTTGAGTGGTGTTTTTGATAATTGTTTTATGAATCCATCCTTCCCAAAAATAATTACTAGCCAGCGCTCAAAAAATACCATAGTTTTCGAAGAAAGCTCATTCCCTTATTATGGTGGTATGAGGGGTCAAATCTTGCAAGTGGCTAGAACAAAAGATGGAAACGACAATATGTTTATCATAGCTCCAGCTGCCCCTCAAGTCAGCGTACTACCAGTTTTAACAGAAAACGCCGTGCCTGCAGGTAATAGCCATCCTAAGGACATAGCTTCTACGACCACCGCTTTCGAACAGGATTTCAATAGAATACAGATAGCTGCGGCCCGTTTGGTTGCTATACAAGAAACTGCAAAACGTAAGGGATCTTTCAGCAATGAAGATAATCGGATCTACGCCGAAAGTTTACTGGAATTGGGGCATGCGGCACAGAACCTTGCCAATTTGCAGCAAAGTGGCCAGATTAAAGACTTCAGTTTACTCCTTCAACCCGATTTTCAAGTGCCACCAAAACAGCCACTACTTCCAGCCGAGATGGTAGCTGGCAACGAAAGCACGGTGGGCGAACAAAAGGTGGAAGAAGTAACTGAACAACAGTTCAATGAAGAGGACCTTCTGCCCCCAAACACCGAGGATCCATATGAAGACGTCAGTGATACAGTAGCTGTAACAGCGCCGAAGAAGGATGCTTCGGTTGCTGAAGCTAGACCAGTGGGTATGTTTCTAAGTTCATATACATATGTACATGTATACATACGTATGTATTCACATAGAGTGAGTGCCAGTCAAAATCTGATGCACTGGGCCATTTTGATTTGCACTTACTCGTACTTTTATGATTTAAAACTACTGAAATTACATAAATATTTTTTATTCACTATGTGTAGGCTTGTCGATTGCTGGAGAAGGAGGGGTTGCGTCATCAAAGCCCAACGCAGTGGCACTGTCTGGACGTAATGGTCTGGCTGTGTCTGCTCCAAAAGCCACCGCTATCGCAGGTGTGTCGGCAGAAGAGGCAGCTGCATTCAGTGTATCTATACCAAACAGAAATAACTTAGTTATTAAAAACGTGAATCGCCTACCTCAGCGCCCGATATATGATGACTACAGTGAAGACTATGTTGACGTTTCATCTGTCCGCTCAGCATTTACCCGTGATTCGATCGATACTCGTGACACACCACCTTCTGTCATCATTAAAAAAACTAAAAATGCGGGTCCATTAGTCGGAAGTAACGCTGGAGGAATCGCTGACGCATTTGTCGATAAATGGAAAACAATGGTGGCGGAGGAATATGCTGCGTCAGCGCGCAACGCTCAACTGAAAACACGGGAATCACTCGAAAAATTAGATACATTTTCAAAACATTCTTCAAATAGAAAAGCATTGTAAAAACATACATATGTATGCTTGTATGTACTCGTATAAACCGTACAACATCGTTCGGTCCATTTAATATTAATTGAAAGATAGAAATTAACGTAAAATACATTATTTATTTTGCATAAGTCAAGAGAATCCTAATTGAAAAGGACAAGATTGTCGTTCCAAGATTCAGAAAGGTTTGTAGGTAAATCAGCAGCCGGATTCCAAAATTCGCCATCGCTAATTTTGGTCGCTAAAAAGAATTTGGTATGCATTTCCACTGAATAATAAGCGGTATTTGACTAAACGCGTAAACTTCCGAAACACGTAAATTTAAATTCTTTATAAATAAATTCTCGCATCTGATTTACAAATCGTCGCCTGGGTAAAAGATTGTCGTATCTATTCACGTTTCCTATGCGCTTACGACAATCTTTTACCCAGGCCACAAATGCTGAATATATTCCCTAAAATGATGGTGAGTTAGACTTAAACATTTTTATTTTCAATTAACACTGAAACCGTTGCTTAAATTTACGCAGGTTGTATCAAGGAATGAAACCGAAACCGAAATCGAAACTGTAACCGTTTAAACCCGTTTCGTTTTTAAAAACCGAAACCGTAACCGTTATCTTGACCTGAAAAGGAACGAAACCGAAACCGTTTCAACCTCAGGTTTCAATCGGTTTCCAGAAATTTATAAAAATCAGCTGCAGGATCTAGCAAACAAAATTTTTTTTTCTTCAGTAGCATAACTGTGCCGTTTCACAAAAAATGACTTGCATGACAAATTTGTTGATAAGTATGTGGATAGCCTGACTTTTGATTCTTATACATCGTGACTTATGGCAACACTGATAAATGTGGTGCAATTCAAGGCGAATTTATACATACAAGGCGGTAGCAGTGCTGCCGCTGTCACTTCAATTGAAGTTTTTCACTTCACTTTAGAAGCCTTCACTTCGTCACATCATTTTACTTCGTTTTACTTCACTTTCAACAAATTAGATTTATCTCCGATAAGTCAAACAAAGCCAACAAATTAGATTTATCTCCGAAATAAATAAAAATTTCTTTGAAATAAATGATTTATTTAACTAAAATCAGCAATATTTTGCTAAAATTCTTGTTAAGTAGTAAGTATGGCAAAGTAACTTTTGGCAAAAAATTAAATCTCCGATATGGCATCGGTTATTTGGAAGAAATCATTTTGATTTTCATTTTCACATGTATACATGGGCGTAGCCAGGTAGGGGCAGGGGGGGGGGGGAGGGGGTTTGCTCTTAAATAATTGTAAAAAAAAATATATTACAACATTCTTCAAAATCCAAGCATCAAAAATTTTAAAATAAAAAACTGCCGACCGGGAGTAGGCAAAGTTTTGAAGATGCAAAAAATGGCTTAAGTATCAAGGAACTTCTAAATACTTGTTTAACACCGTTTTATTCAAAACTCGATTATTCAAGTAAAATGATTTTTGATTAATCTAAAGCTTAACTACACGAGTAAATTTACTTCTTGATTAATCAAAAATGTAATCGATCAATTGAGTAGCTGGAATTATGATTAACCAAAATTTTGAGTAATCAATTAATCACACAGCCCTATTGTGAATATTTAAAAAACTTGTTTGAGTCATATACGTAAAATTTTCCATTATAAATTTAACTTTTCATATCTCGTGACGGAAAATGGCAAAATTGGCGGCAATAGTTTTGTTTTGAATCGGTTTTAGACTTTGTTTGAAACTGAAAAAACTTTGTTCCATAACAGTT